>OZ010606.1:4102280-4334780 GCA_963932145.1 Acanthosepion lycidas | reverse complement strand
TTACTTTTATTTTTTTTTTTTCATTTTCTTCAGGCACAGCTGAGAACTTTCCAAATGAGCACGAAGCTCTGGGATCAGTTGGATCTGGGAATTGTTCCTACTGGAGAGAAGTAAGGGATTCAGCATGCAACTAAGAAAGACCAAAGAACTTTTCTGACAAAATGCTCTTATAAAAAAATCTCCATGATAAGAATACTTACTGAAATAACCTAAAAACAAAATGACATCAACTGTGCATTTTTTTTCTTTTTCTTTCAAGTAGCAGGATCTGATCATTTTCGCATTCTGAGACTTTCTACCTGATTCTTATTGAATGAATATCAGTTAGTGGGAAGTGAAAATAAGCAATTATTGTCTTTCATTGCTATTAAGTAATACTTGTCAACAGTGAATAAAAAGACAAAAAAAACTAACAATGTTAAATTATTCAGAATAAAATGGTTTGTTTTGTAGACTTTTACAACATATCAATCACTGGTGGGACATTGAATGTTGAAATCCATTTTTTCCTCATTATAATTAGGTCTACAGGTAAACGTTGCTGAAGTTTATACTCAGGCCAGATTTATATTCTATATAGACATTTGCCACTTCAGTCTATAGCCAAACCCGTGTTGTTTTTATTCTTGAGTCTATAGGCAAACATGGATCATGTTTATTCTTGGGTTTGCAAGCATCTACCTGATAGGTGGCTCCTGAAGGAGACACCTATCGGATAGATGCTTGCACCTATCCTTCTTACTTATCTACAATACAGTCAGCATATTCTAAACCTTGCTAACAGAGCAATTGAATAAAATAGGTTTCTTTGAAATTATATATGTTCACAATGTTGAGAATATAAAATTCATGTTTTAAACACATAATGGACAACTGATGAAAATAATACAGAAAACAATGCTATTCACGGTATTGCTAAAATCCTAATCTAAAAGTTTCCTTCTATTAAGAAAAACATATAAGATTGACTGATGTGTATTAGAAGAGGATTAAAACTATAATTACACCAACAATCAATTATTTATAAGTCTCTTGTTTCAACATATTTTAAGAACATTTATTTCTATATAGAGCATTTTGTATTCAAGTGAAAGAAAGAAATTTATTGAAAATAATTTAAAATTAAAAAATATTACATAAACAATGGTAACATTCCAACTGACAGAGCTAAAAGCTTTCTACATTTAAAATAACAATTATTTAATGTCAAACAATAACACAAGACAAAAGTGAGTATGAAAAACACAACATCAAAACTGGAGTCAGCTGTACAATTTCATGGGAGAGAATCACTGACAACTAACAGTCCAATTGGTCAACCCAACTCACCTTCTTATCCCCACCACCTGGTTTGTGAGTTAGATTATCCTTTGAGCCAACCTTAGACTCTGCACTCCAGTCGACTTTCTCATCCAAAATCTGATTTTAAGAAGGCAATTAAGAACACCCAAAATGACAACTACTTTTTATAAGTCATAGTCAATAAAAAAAAAGATATAAGTAATTAAAAATATCCTGATAATAAATGAAAATATATTCTTCTGTAAATCTTCATTTAATTGACAACAAATGATTTAACCTAACAAATGGATTCAATGTTGGATTTTTAAAAGCCCATTCTCAATAAATATTGGCACTAAATTCTAGCTTTACCATATGAATATTCAGTCAGAAATGGTTAACAATTCAATTCATACAGTTAAAGATTTTCTGTATTCAATGAGAAAAGAACCATTTTTTAGTAGGATGAATTATTCAATGTAAAATTAAATGTTAACAAAAAGTAAACACATTAAAATCAGTGCCACCTGTAGAATTTCAAGTAGGAGAATCTGACCATTAACTGATAACAGTCGAATTGGTCAACCCTACTCACCTTCTTATCCCCACCACGTGGTTTGTGAGATAGATTAGCTTTCGAGCCAACTTTAGATTCAGCATTCCACTCCACTTTCTCGTCCAAAATCTGATTTAGGAATGTAAATCAGAAAAGAGACCCATAATAAATTGTTGTTTTTTTTTTTTAAGCATCAAATTTGATTCTTCATTTTTCACATATTTTCATGAGAAATGAAAATAAGATAAGCATTCATTTGGAAGACTTCCTAAAGAAGCATTCAAAACAAACGGAATTTAGAGAAATTTGCCATTTTTAATCCTATTATTATCTTTCATTAGAAATTAGAACCATATAAATTAATAAACTATGATAAATATCATGATTTAATTGAAAGAGAATCAGCAATTCAATGCTAATAAAATATTAGAATTGACTTAGATTACATTTAATCTAATATTGAAGATTATCATTCAAAATAGTAACCAACCAAAATCGCAGGAGCATGGAAAACAACAAGAGAGACAATGTTTATTTCCAAATATTTCTCTAGATTCAGTAATTTTTATATTAATGTTCATATTATTATTTCAATGACTTTTTTAAGTTTGTTCATGATTGGCATTCAGATTCTTGCATTGTATCAATTTCAAATTACAATGGAACTTCATCTCACAGTATTTTCTCCATAAATATCACAAAAGCAATGGTAACAATTCAATTCATACAGTTTAAAGATTTCTGTATTTGATGAGAAAAGAACCATTCTTTAATTTAAAATAAGGACACAAGACAAAATTAAGTGTGAAAGTAAACACATTAAAATCAGTGCCACCTGTAGAATTTCAAGTAGGAGAATCTGACCATTAACTGCTAACAGTTGAATTGGTCAACCCTACTCACTTTCTTATCCCCACTACGTGGTTTGTGAGATAGATTAGCTTTCGAGTCAACTTTAGATTCAGCATTCCACTCCATTTTCTCAGCCAAAATCTGATTTAGGAATGTAAATCAGAAAAGAGACCCCAAAAAATGACAAATTTTTTTTAGGAATAAAAAATAATTAAAAAGTGCTATTGAATAATGAAATGTTTGATGTCCTGATAATTTATTACTTATTAATTCAATAATTCTTAATTTGTATACCTTCAAATGAGTTAGTAAAATGTTTACAATGTCCACATGACCAATGTTTAAAATTCCATTTTCAATGCTACCATGGATTTTTATCATTGGATTAAAGAAATATTAGTAGCTAACTGCTTTTGACAATATGTATTCTTTTATGTGAGGAACATTATAGAAAATACACAAACCATTTTAAATTACTAATTATTTCTTGTTTATGTATAATTATCACTCTGGCATCAGTGTTTCTCAAGCTCATTCGTTGCTTACATTTCAAAGCCTTATATTTAATTACCAATGGTAACAAGTCAAGACAAGACATACTGTACTCAATGAGAAAAGAACCATTATTCAAAGTAAAACAGGGCACAAGATTTAATTCCTTTAAATACAACACCAGATCATTTTGTCTGGATTTCATCGCAACATCTGAATTGTCTCCTATAGAAATTTTAGTATGAGAATCTGACCAGTGACCAATAATGGTCCAAATGGTCAATTCAACTGCCCTTCTTATCCCTACCTCCTGGTCTAAGTTATATTATCCTTCAAAGCAATCTTAGATTGAGCATTCCCCTCCACTTTCTCATTCAAATTCTGATTCTGATTTAAGAATTCAAATTTTTTAAATGTCCCTGTTACAGATATTTTAAGATATTTGATTGTCTAATAGATTTACCAGATGTCATTCCTTACAATATAATCACAAATCAATAAAAACAAATTAATGATTATATATGTGTAACATTATCCATACTTGTGAAGTTATCCAAAAACAATCATGAAAGCGCTCTGCTGTAACAACAGGAACTAATACAGGAATCCCTCAATTAGTGCAGCTAATGTATACATTGCTAATTTAAAAAAATAATAATTTTCAATTACTATATTTAAATTGAAGAAGTTTTACTGCAATAATCGAGTATTATGTATGCACTAATCAAATTTTGGTATATCAAAATTTTAGCACAGTAATCAAATGCACATTAATCAAGGGATGCTTGTATTAAATATTTGCAAAACAAATGTTTTAAACAGAGCAACATAAGTTGTATTTGCTAAAACGTTTGTTTGCTTTGCAAATGTAGAGATTGAGCCACAATAGAGTCACTATAGTAACTCTCCCTCTCAGATATTGAGCACTGTTTAAAAAAAAACAAGAAAAATGGGGTTGGTCTATTTTTGTTTTCCACTCCATAAGTTTATATGTATATGTACAGAGATACACTAGTATCACTCTAAAAGTAATGCCACCTATTTTATTATGTTGATCCACAACTTCCAGGCAATATGGTAGTAGTGGTTGAACCTTCCCACCAATAATCTATATTATTTTTTTTTTACCGTGTTAATATAACAGCTGAGCAAAAACAGTATCTGATATGAAAGTGTGTATGAAACAGATGTGAATCATTCCTCTATGTAAAAAAAAAAAAAATAATGCATCTATTGAATATTTATGGAAATCAAATAGTGGATGCGAGCACTGTTAGCTGAAAATTCATGGCCCTTAGTAGTGACTATATGAGAAAATAGTGCTATGTAACTAAAGATTTGCTCTATCGAACAGTTTTATTGTGCTCCCTGTATTTGTTGTAGCTTCCATGGAAATAAACAAGTGGCATTGCTTTCAGAGCAACATGTGTGCATGCACACACACACACACACACACACACATTTATATATATATATGTGCGTGAGTGTGTTCATTTGTTTATATGGATTGATAAAAAATTATGAGTTTTATTATTTTAAAACTAGAAGTACTACCTTTTTTTTTGTCTATAAATTGTCTAGAAGCTGAAGGGGAAAAATTGTGAAATTACCATCTCTTTTTCTACCCATCATCCTCTTCCAAATTGGCTGCCTCTCTGGACACATACAAGAAGCAAAGAGTTGTCATAGAATTTCTGTTTTTCTAAGAAGAAAGTCCTACAAACATTTACAGGAGGTTAATGAATATTTATGAAAATGCTTCACTTGATGTAAACACAGTAAAGATAAGGATCAGTAGAGTTAATTGCAATCTTAGAAAAGGGGAAGAGGCCCTGCAGTGAAGGAGAATATGCTGAAGTTCCTATTATACAGCTAGCAGAAGAATCACCACTTCAAAATTCTGTAAAAACCTTCAATTGTACCATAGTTGTGCTTGCAGTTTTATGTAGTCCCTTGCTTACTCCAAAGATCTGTACAGAGTTCCCAAAGTACTGACATGAAGTAGCAGAGAGTGAGATGTTGCTATGCAATAGTTTCTGAAGCTGCTCAATATCGATAACAATCATTGGAAAGTGGTTCTCCAATAGTAATGAAGTCTCTTGCTTACTCCAAATATCTGTACAAAGTGAGTTCCCAAAGTACTAACATGAAGTAGCAGAGAGTGAGTTGTTGTTATGCAACAGCTTCTGAAGCTGCTCAATATGGATAACACTCATTGGACAGTGGTTCTCGAATAATAATGAAATTAAATAGACAACTTGTAGCTGACTAAGAATGCAGCTTCTATATGATGACTATACATGCTTTATTCAAAAATGGAATACCACAATTAAGAAAGAAGGAAATGTTATGGAGGAATAGATTTGAAATTCTAAAACTTTTGTGCTTGTTTTGTTGAATTTTGTGTGCTTCGAATATTAAATCCAATGAAATTAAAGAAGAACTGACTTTACTTTTTGACAGACACTTGTTCACATGTATGTATAAAACAGTAATATGTTTTGATTATAACTTTATAAATTTTTAAATATTGAATCCATATTTTGGGGTTGACACTTTCATTAGCAATATTTTTCATCCGTTACATATTAAGTGACAATGATTGATATTGCTAAATCTTAGAAATTAATAACTGATTGATATCAACATTAAAATTCATGACAATTCTGAACAAATGATTTTGATAAGGTTCATAATGATAGAAACATTGACTCAGAATACAAAGGATGCATGCGTCAGGGTGAAATTGCAAATGACAAAAGACAGAGAAAACAAGGAGGGATATAAATTGGATTCATAGATTTTTTTGTTCCATTTTTCACTCCTATCTGCTGATAGCATTCAAAACAAAACATTTAACAGCAAATAAAAATATAACATCATTCTTACCTGAAGATGATAATTACAAAAGAAAGAAGAATCCCAATAAAAAAAAATAAATTCTATCAGTCACTAATTTGACATGCTATTTATTGGCCAAAAGAGAATCTACTTTCCATTTCTGTTTTACTAATTGGAAAAAGCAAGTACTATCAATGACTTTGAGAAGAGTTGTTAGCATATCCAACCTTGTTTGGACACTCAAATCTCTTTGTATAGTTGCTGTTGGAAAAACAATATATCAATTTTTATATATCAAGAACAGTTTTAGGAAAATCCTTGAAAAAATTAAATCAGTTAGACTATATACCAAAAACACATTAAAAAAAAAGAAAAAAAATTTAATTTAAAATTTCAGCAATCCTTCATGTGCATCTGTAATCACATCAATATCACAATTAATCCAATGAAGTCCTAAAGAATGCCAAGAGTCACATTTTCATTAAAAAGATACTCAAAGCTTCTAGGCTGGTAAATACCAATTTCACTGTTTGAAAAAACAAGGATGTCTACCCAAACAGTACCCAGAATCAATAGCATTTCTAATACTACTACTAATAATAATGATTTGTATAACTAAAGAGCTCTCTTCATTTTGAAGGCTAAGTAACTCACCTAATAAATGGAGTAATCTTATATCCAGTGATCACATTACAGTCATCATCATCATCATCAGTTGCAAATAAACACAACTTATTTCCCACCATTTGGGCAAGTTTATTTTGTCACTCATTTGTTGGTAACCACAGAATTATTATTGTTATCCCCACACCTTTGTTTTGGTTTTCCTCTATTTCTTCCTGCAGGAACCTCACCCTCAAGACACAATTTAATAAGCCCTGCACTCAATCTTTTAATATTTAATATTTTAATTTTGATCTGTGATGATGCACATCATATGATTTTGAAAAATTTAAATTTCAGCTGAAAGTTTGTTGTTGTTGTTTTTTTGGGTTTTTTTTCAAGTTCATGCCACACAAATAAAATAAAACTACTGAAACATTGTATATAATGTGTATCTTCACTTTAGTGTGGATTGGTACTCTTGTTGATTTCAGCATACTTTTATGCTTTCCAAAAGCAATGAACCCAATGTTTATTTGGTGTTTTACAGCAACTTCCTGGTCATTCTACAATCACAGTCAACAACTTTTAAAATATTCAGAGTAGCAAGGTACAGAATCTATACTATAAGATGTAAGAAGACTTGTAGAAAAACATGGTCAAATGAAAATGGTACAAAAGCAGAAGAAAATAATGTTCATCATATTTATAAAATCTATTAAGGTCAACATTTAATGAAGTTCCACATCACAGCATTCAAGAATGAGGTGGGGTCTTTCATTCAAAAATAAAAAAAAATCTAGAAAGAAAACTAACATGCAATAAAAAAAATAACTATAAACTCCATATTATGCAGGAAGTAATTTCACAAATTTGGAAGCAGGGGAAGGATTTTTTTTTTTAAATCAATAAATCTAAAATTGAAATTAAAAGATGGCAAAGAATCTCTACAGAAATCTTACACAAATATCAATACTGATTTTAAGTTAGATTTTTTGTTTGTTTGTTTATTTATTTTTGGTAATTCCTCAGAAAAAAAATCTTCTGCTAAAAATGAATGAATTAAAACTTTTGATCAAAGACCAAAAGTAAGCAACAAAAGATCAACCTCCCCAAATAATTTATTGCTACTTCCCACACAAAAATGAAGGACATAGATTCTAAAAATAGGAATTAGGATTTTTTTCTGTTTATTTTTCTAAAAACTAATAACAGGAATATTCTATAAACAATAGCGTCAATTCAGTCCTATCGTTGATTTAAGGCCAATTCATCAAAATAACACGACACAAGACAAAATTTGGTGTGTTAAATACAACATCAAAACTGGTGTCATCATTTCATGTAGGAGAATCATTGACTATTTACAGTGAAATAGATCAAAGGCCGCTCACCTTCTTATCCCCACCACCTGGTTTGTGAGTTATATTATCCTTTGAACCAATCTTAGATTGGGCATTCCATTCCACCTTCTCATCCAAAATCTGATTTACGAAGGCAAGTTAAAGAAACCAAAAAATGACAGCTATCTCTCTTAAGAATCAAAACTGATAATTATAATTTTACTTAAAAAAAACAAAACAAAACAAAAAAAGGTGTCATAAGTCATCTTAAGGGGTCAGTTTTTTGGTCAACTCTTTTAAAAGAGGACTGTTGATAAATATTAAATAATAAAACGAATTAGCAATAAAAATGAAGTCAAACATTCTAAAAGTAATCCTCATCTTATCTTTGGTTATATAAAAGAAAAACAAAAAGAAAACTCTAAGTCAAATCATAGGCCAACTTGAGTAATATTTGGTGATTTAAGCAAATACAGAAAGTCTTTTGACTTACAAAGAGACAATTGTCATCTAGAAAAAAAGAGGTTTTAGGATCTTCAAATGAAATTATGAACATGCAACACTTAAAATTTTGAAACAATTGTTTGACAGAAAGTGTTGGCACAAATAGGATTAACAATGGGATATTGGCCAATTGCTAAATCCAAATTCTATCAATGTTGTAGTAGGATGCAATTGGCCATTCTTAAGCCATAAGAAAACATGCTGTTTAATACTATACACCAAAAAATTCAAAAAGTTGATCACCTAAAACAACTTACAACCCTTTTTTTTCCTGAAAGTAATTTTTCAAAGTCTGCACTTCTTCATTCTTTACTTATGATTTGTTCCAGTATGAAATTGTTAAAATTTTATGAAATGTTTACAAAGTTGATACTGAATAAAAGCCGCCTATTTTGATGAAACGATCCACATATATATATTTTAACAAATGAGCAGTTAACGCAAAATCAATATATTATCCATATGGCTATTAAAGTGATAATAATAACAGGTCAATTAATACAGTTTACTGCTTCCTGTATTTAATTAGAAAAAGGGCCATTATATTAAAGGTGTGTGTGTGTGTGTATATATATATATATATATATATATATATATATATATATATGTGTGTGTGTGTGTGTGTGTGCATATATATACATGTGTGTGTGTGTGTGTGTGTGTGTGTATATATATATATATATATATATATAGCTTTTAAGTAGGAGAATCTGACCACTGACAAGTATTGGCCCAACTGGTTAACCCTACTCACCTTCTTATCCCCACCACCAGGTTTGTGAGTTATATTATCCTTCGAGCCAATCTTAGATTGTGCACTCCATTCCACTTTGGCATCCAAAATCTGATTTAAGAAAGCAAATCAGAAGAGACCCAACATAATAGCTACTTTCTTCCATAAATGAAATTTGTTAAAATTAAATTTTTAATGGCCTCAAAGTGAATATACTTTTAATAGTCTCTTATTGAATATATTTTTATGGCCTCAAAATGAATATATTTTTACTGAACCAATTTTGCATAAAATGTCACAAATCTTGCTTCTTTTTTTTCCATGATTTGAAATAATTATCATTCAACAATTCTAAAATCCCATTATCATGATATAAATGTGTTTTTGGACCTTAATATTATCATGACATCAGGAATGGTAACAACACAGACTAAAACTTTCCATATTTAATTTGAAAGGAATCTTTTTTTCAGTATAAAACAAGGACACAAGACAAAATGTTTGATAACCACAACATCAAAATTGGTATCTTTGAGAATTTTTTGTAGGTTCAATACGTCAACCCTACTCACCTTCTTATCCCCACCACCTGGTTTGTGAGTTATATTATCCTTTGAGCCAATCTTAGACTCTGCACTCCAGTCGACTTTCTCATCCAAAATCTTTTAGGAAAATAAATCAGAGAAGAAACCCAAAACAATGGCTATTTTTTTTCAATAAAATCTTATATAATGAAGTTAGTTAAATGTTTAATCGTTGGATATTAAATTAAATCAATTTTTTAGCTGAAGTTCTTAAGTCATTAAGAAAATATCATTAAGCAAATATTTTGTTCTTAATGACATATATCTAAAATTCAAGTTTTTATTACACAATATCATATATATATATATATATATATATATATATATTCTTTTAGCATTTTCTATACAGTTATTTTAAATGAAGCAGAATCCGATGTGTTTGTTCATACTATAATGTCAGTTCTTAAAAAAATATTCTACATTCTTTGAATCAGAGTGAATTTTGGTGCTGTATGTCAAGCACTGAAAATTCCAATGCCTAGAATGTTCCAGTGTAAGCCCCATATGGTATTTATATGCCTATATAAGTCAATTTATTAATGAGATCTATACTGGAACGAGATATTTCATGAAATTAGTCATTATTATATTTACACATGCTTATGAATTCCAAAAGAGGGCTAAAAAAGTACTGGCCTGACCAAAAAGGAATCAAAAAACTATCTGATGTTTGGTCAATTGATCAACCAGAAATAGATAAGGCAAACAACGTTTTGCCATGAAGATTGGAGATCAGACAAATCGCAGGTCCTAAACATAATTTGTGATCCATGCTGATCAATACAAAGAGATTAATGCCATCAATTACTCCAATTCCAAAGAACTGAATAATCCAAACATAATCAGCCAAAGATATAGAGAGAGGAGAATCAAAGCCAAAATTTGGATTCTGGAAAATCATACATTTGTCAGACTGATGGAAAATAGAAACATACCCTGCTTTCCAAGCCTAAAGCTGATGAACACTACAGACAATGCCATTTCTCAACTAAAAGTTTTTCCTGAACGCTTTCCTATGCACAATATAAATCACTATCTGTCAATAGGAATTCAGTTCTGCACATTGAAGATTATTAAAAAGTGAAATTTATTCTCAAGTACATATAAATGGCTGGACTGTCAAAATTTCAAAATGAGTAGCTCTTTAACAGGATACAATCACAGTTATACAATACATTCTAGAAAAAAAGAAAAAAAACACTTTATTCTAGGTATAAATTATGTAAATTATAAAATCAGAATAAGTCCTTATGCCTCTTCAACATCAGACAAATATCCACATCTTTGTTATTTGTATTACAATGCTTTGATATTATCCATTCTGACCTTTTTCAGGCATTTGTCAGTGCAGATAACCTTCAAGGAATTCCAAACTGAACCCTTTATTTATTGTTATCATTCTGCTGTCCCATGTTTAAGAATATCTCATCCTTGTTATATTATTGTTGGTTTTATTTCCACTGAGTCTTAGTATATTCATAGTATTTGGTGCAGTGATTGAAACACTTAATTACTATGTCACCAAATTCACTAACTAACCCTTTAATCCTGTAGGTTATTGTTCCATGGTAAAATCCTCAAGACAAAATTAGATATTTCTGATTCTATATGCAGATTCTCTTGGGACTATTGTCCTAATCTTGGTCATTATAGTCACAAGGTTTTTTTGGGGGTTTTTTTTCAGATAAGAAATCATTATTATTATTATATTCTTGGACTAATGAACTTATTTTGGTTACTAAAATTATAATGTTTCGACCATTATACACCCTGACCTTCTTTAAATGTGATAGTAAAACTTCTGGAAATTTCAAAGTGAACTCTTTATTATATTCCTATACAGTCAGCTCAAATGTTGAAGCTGAGATTTTTACCAAACCAAATGTTTTGAAAATAATAGAATTTAAAGGAATACAAGACAAAAACTCTTAAAGAAGTGGCTGAAAATCTTTTGGGAATAACAAAATTGAGAATGATGAGCTACAAAGATTTATGAAATTTTTTGATACTGGATGTTTTTGACATTTCTTCCACTGTTATCAAAATTTCTTGAGAAAAGATATGAGACACTAGTAAATGACATAGTGAAAAATTTCACAAGAAGATATCAAATCAAGAAATGGGACTATAATGTGACTGGTGAGGGTTAAGATATGATGATGAGGATTTACATCATTAAAAAAAAAAAAGGTTGAAAAATTGTTTATTTGCAATTTGTAAATTTTGACATTGACTTACGCATGTCTAGTAGAATATAGACTCTCTATACAATAATTTTTAAAAACAAAAAACAGCTGGTAAATTCTCTGTTTAGTGACAGGGGTATATATGAAAGCAAAAATTCTCATAAATTCTTAAAAAATATCTTAAAAATAGTGAAAACAAAATCCATGGCTAAAACTGACACTCAAGAAGAACTTTTAATATAATTGTTAAATTTGAATTATCACCAACAGAAAAATTATCATGATTAAAGCACTCTAAATATTTGGTTGCAAAGTTTTGTTTTTTGTACGATTTCAATTTCATCATTCTCAAATATTGCATTTTAGCATCTTCATGTGACATAGTATTTTCCTGATATTGGTGAGAATTATTTTGGATTTCTGATTTTTTTCTTTTATCATATTTAAGAACTAACATACTATATAAATTTGATAAAAAAAAATAAATAAAAAAAAACATGACACGAACCATCACATAAAAATGCAAAGAAGTTATTTTTGAAAATGATGAAATTGGCTTAACATAAAATAGCAAAACATTTTGAAAATGTCTTATAAGAGCCAGAAGGACTCAGACATTGGACACTTTATATGTAAATTTGTACCAGGAAAAAGGTTAAAAAATATAGAAAAAATAAATAAAATTTTAACAAAGACTTTTCATTGGTCTTTAATCAACTTACATGTATATATATATATATATATATATATATATATATATTAATGAATATACATAAGAACTGATGGTCACATGTAGGTATAAAAATAATTATCTACTTACATATGCAGACCCAAATTAATGGTTTAGTTTTCAGTGTAGTTTTTTGTTTATTGTTTTTTTTATTTACCCATTCACTTATTTAATATTTATTACATATTATATTGATTCTTTAATATAGATTTTTTATTATATATATATATATATATATATCTTTCTCTGATAATTTTACTATTTTATGTTAAATTAAATTAGCTCCCTTTCATTATTAATAATTTATAGTTGATAACTCACCACTCTAAAATTAAATTAATAATTACTTATCTTTTATGTTCAGTTGGTTTTGTTGCTAGATTTAATGTCATGAGAAATGTAATATTTTTTTTTAAGCTTTTGAAAAAGATTACATCACTAAATAAATAGTGCTTAACTAATTTCAAATTAAAATAATGGTCGGTATACACTCAACACTGAAGATTGCCTTTGGCATGAAATTTCAAGTAGTGCAAACAGTGTGGTATATGTATATTTATTAATATATATATACTTTATAGCTCTGTTATATAACATTGAGTACTATTTCAATAAAACACGCAATTTATGTGCAAGTCATATATTTAGATATATATATATAATATGATATAGTTTAAAGGTATGCTATAATTATGGGTTAACGTCATAGAATGTATATAAATATAAAAACAGAGATTGAAGTCAACACCAAAGTCAACAGTCAGCCATGACCTGATGATACAGACTGTTGCCTCTGGGTGTTGACTCCAATGTCCACTATATATATATATATATTAGTTTTAGCCACCTCTGGTATCATCAGGCAGTAAGTTAGACTTTTCAGGATGGAAAAGCTAGCTCAATGCCTGACAACGTAAAAATTTCAAGTAAAATTTTATATTTCAAATTGCTCTCCATTTTAGTTATTTGAATTTGCATTGAGCACTTTTTACTCATATAGTGATTTTTTGACAAATAGTTAATTTGTGCAATTCTTTTTTTTTAATGAATTACATATAATATTATATTAATAATATATCTAAGCTCTGCCAACTTTAGCATTGGACCTCCAGTTTATTTTATATTTTAAGTCTTTAGCTTATATTCTCTTGTGTGTGTGTGTGTGTGGATTAGTCAATATCAAATATAAATTAAACTGTCAAAAGTAATCTGAATTAAAAAGATACAAAAGTAATTTTTTTGACACCATATCCCTTCAGTATATAGACAATCATGGCTTTCCAAAACTTTGTTTTCTTTTATAATCTATGAATTGGCATGAGTTCTTAGAAAAGATAGTGGATTATTAGTTTTGTACAAGGTTTAGAATTCAGAGTTTTCCTTTTTAGTCTGGCAGAGAGAAAAGATGGATTTCTGCCTTTCCCAAGGCCATTAATGCCAAAATAAATGCGACTGACTAGGCTGGAATGTGAACTCCATACTGCCAGTTCCACTTTCTATGCTGATAGCATCAGAATAGTGTGGAACTCCCCCAGTCAAAAAATGGATGACAATGGAAGAAGCAAACCACAATGTTTCAGAATTTAAAAAAGGTTTAATGCCAAAAAGTTTTTCTTTTTTTTAATTTTTTCTTTTTTTACTTTCTATTTTTCTAATTTTTTTCTCTCTTTTTATTAAATAAACCTCTCTAAGGAGAAGTGGGTACCATTTTTATTCTAATAGAAATATTTTAATAGAAAGCAAGCATTTAATAATTTTAAAGCAATGATCATAATTTTTAAAGAAAATAAAAAAATGCAAATAATTTTTTTCTATTACACTAAATTACAAATCAAATAGATCTTCCAAAGTTTCACAAGTAAATAACCTTGAATAATAGACTATATAACAATAACAATGACTGTATTTCAAAAAGAAAAAAAAAAGAAAAAATGAAAGAAAAATGTCAGTCAGTGGATAATGGTTTTTAGGCAAGCAGTTTTTGTAAGTGTAGAGCATTAAGATTAAGCAAATAAAACAAACAGCTAAAAAACATATTTCTTGACTTCAAGTTTCACAGAAATTAATCTGATCATCAGATGTTTAGATGATAGAATTGAATTTATTTACATATATATTCTTTAAAATACATTTGCATAAAATTTCTTAAACTAATGTTTAAAGATATTAGATAAAAAACTGGTTTCCAGTTTTCACAAATTTATGGAAAAGATTAAGCAAAATAAGCAAATGATGCATTAATAACTCAATATTTAAGATGATGACAGGTTCAAGTGTGCTTGTAACCCCACAGTAAACTTGACCTTGTCTCACATATTATCCTTCTGAGGAGAAGGTTTACAAGCCATGATAGAATAGCAATCACCTGAACACTGACCCAAAAATTAAGAATAATAATATTACATCAACAATCAATATAACTTGAGGCTATCATCAATGAAAGTCAAGACACATTAAAATCTGTGTCCCTATTAAGGTTATAGAATTATAATTATCAAATTAATAAACTGACTTACCTTTTTATCTCCACCCCCAGGTTTGTGAGTTATATTATCCTTTGAGCCAACTTTTGGTTGAGCACTCCATTCCACTTTTTCATCTAAAATCTGATTTAGAAAGACAAATAAAAAAAAAATGACCATCCATTTTGTTTTTATTTTTCATCTTTTTCCTTAAAAACCAAAATTAAAAAATATATCACTTATTTGAACATCTGATATATTGAAAGTTTTACACCTAGAAAGATAATGATTTGCAAATGAAAAATATTAATTAACCAATATAATAAAGTATATATACTGTCGGCTCTCTCGCCCCTTTTCTGCAGATGCAATGCTGAAAGCCTATCCCTACCCTACCATGATTACATATTCAAATGAGCTCCATTTTTAAGTCTACTAGTTCAGACCTTTACAAAGAGGATACATCATGCCACTTCCAAGGATTCAAATCACCCTAATTACCACTGTTCTAAATTGGACAGCTTTTTCCCCTCAAGAACTGCTACTTTGTGGAACAGACTCGAATGTGAGTACTTTTTTCTGAACACTACAATCTTCAAGTTACAGGTCAATCCTGATCTAGCCTCCTTATCCTCACAGTATTCACCTCTTATCTACTCTTTCATTCATATCACTCACCTCATACATCATTAACAATTTAACAGTAACACTGTAGATTCAGTGGCTCTTGATCCTCATATTGAATGAATTCCAATATAAAAATAAAATGAATAATACAACAATTTCTAAAAGTAGCAATCAATAAGAAGTATCCAGAACTGATCAATATAAATAGTGTTATCTTCCATCAGAACAATGCCAGACATCATGTCACTTTGCAGACTCAACAGGAATTGGTACACTCACCTTGGCAGGGATGTCCTATTACACCCACCTTACTCACCTGATCTTTCACCTTTGTATTGACACTTATTTTGAACCCTACAAAATTCTCTTAACGTGAAGAACTTCTATTCTCTGGAAGCCTATCAAAACCACTTAGACAGGTTCACCACCAAGAAAGATGTCAGATTCTTAAAAGATGGAATCATGATGTTGTCTCAAAGATGGTGAAAGGTAGTAGAAGAAAATGGAAAATCTGTGGTTGAATAAATCTAGGTACAGATATCTAAATATTGACATTGAAATTCACTTAAAAAAACATTTCAAACTATTGTTCCAACCCAATACAACAATTTTTAAATCCTTGCAATTAAATTTCTTCATCTATTTTATCAGACACAACAGCAAAATTCATTTTCCATGTGGACATAAAAATGGCTATGGGTTGAAGAGCAAGTAAACTGAGCTCTGTAGCTATGGTTGGCAACCAGTCTTGGAGAACAACAATTCTGAATTCAAAACAATATGTAACACTGCTGAAACAGATTCTATTCAGTGATGGAAAGGGTTATGGAGTTTACAACTCTATATGCAGTTAATTGAGGACTATGACCTCGACTGAGGAAAATGGTGATGCTGATAGGCACCAATACTCACTTTAAATCAAAAAATTGATTAATCTCAATTTTTTTAAGAGTTTTCTGTATGAGACAGATTTTGTTTAGTTATAAAAATTGATAATTGAAAAATTTTAAAGCACATTTCATCATTTTGCACATTTCTGTAGAAATTCTCATCAAGCCTTGAATATTTTAATGCTTTGTATGTCATTTACTGATAAGCTTTTAATATTCAATCATTTAAAAATTTGTTGATTAATTTCAAAGTAATATTCAAGTGATCATAAAACATCATTTGAAATAATATAGAAACTGATTTAAAAGAAAAAAAAAATAGATTTCTAAACATAACAGCTGCTATGACTTAAAAGCATTTCAGGGAAAAATCCCAAAAATTAAGTTAGGAGTATGTCAATTACAAAAATTTAAGAACTGATATCAGTGAAAAATATCAAAATTTCAATATTTGAATTAATAAATTTCACAAACAAAAAACACTGATTCAGGCTGGATTGGGTTGTGTATTAAAAGATGGCCCAGGAGAAAAAGAAGAAAGCAAAATTCAGTTCTTTGATTCTTGTTCATTCGTTCAAGTTTTATTGACAGAACAATCTGTCAGAGTTCTTTGAGAATAAAATAATCATTGATGTCCTCTTTAGTAATGTATGTTAATTGCAATTAAATGTAAAATATAAACAGATTTAATCTTTCTCAAAGCTAATGTCAGATACCTATTTTTGTTCACATTATTATAACTGAAGGAGGAAGCAAATACAACCTGATTGACAACTTTTATGAATAGTTAACTTAACAGAGAACAACACTCCATCTTCTAGGAAGACAATTTAATCTCTTCTTTGTGCATTGATTTTGTCAATGACAACATTTCAAGTGATTGAAGATCAAAGATACAAAGAGGAGATTAAATTGTCTGAAAAAGTTACAATGTTAATGTCTCTTCTCAAAGTTATAGACAATGACAACAATTCAAATAGTCTTCAAATATTTTCATATTGCTTGATGAGTAATTATGAAAATGTTAAGACAGTTTTCACTTAATAAATCTCTATTTGAAATCAAGAACATAAAATTCCTAAATACAAGATAAAAATACCAATTCTGAATAAGACTGCAATAACATTAACTAAGAACCCTTGTTTATCCACTTAAAAAGATCATCTACCCATTATAATCATAAATAAAGGAATGATGATGATCTCAATCTAGTCAATAACAAACTGATTCTTAGTTAATAAAGTTTGTAAACACTTGATGACTACTTGCAAAGCAAAAATTGATTCAAAAATTTTGATCATGTTAAAAAGACCAAGTCAAGATCGAGTCTGAATGTTAAAACATATTTGAGTTTAAGAATGAAGTAAGAACTAAACCTAGAGTAAAAGAAACAAACAAACATGCATAAAAAGAAATTAAAATGTTAGCATGACTGAAAAGACACCAAAATCTTTAATTCAAATAAAAAGAAAAATGAATAAAAATGTACATTTTTCTTTATTTTGTAAAAGAAAAAAGAAACTATTCTGGAATGCCTGCCTGCCTCTCTCTCTCTCATAATATGTATATGTATGTAGGTAAATGAGAAACCACAAGATGCAAACTTACAAACTTCTGATTCAATAAACACACACTAAAAGTTGTAACATTACAAGAAAATATGAATAACTAAAAAATGCTTTTAAATTTCCAGTTTTCAACCAGGAAAAATGTGACGGATGCAAAATACAACGTGATTGTCATTTAGATTCTTGCGTTCTATCAATTTCAAATTACAATGGAACTTCATCTCACAGTATTTTCTTCATAAATATCACAAATGGTAACAATTCAATTCATACAGTTTAAAGATTTCTGTATTTGATGAGAAAAGAACCATTCTTTAATCTAAAATAAGGACACAAGACAAAATTAAGTGTGAAAGTAAACACATTAAAATCAGTGCCACCTGTAGAATTTCAAGTAGGAGAATCTGACCATTAACTGATAACAGTCGAATTGGTCAACCCTACTCACCTTCTTATCCCCACTACGTGGTTTGTGAGATAGATTAGCTTTCGAGCCAACTTTAGATTCAGCATTTCACTCCACTTTCTCGTCTAAAATCTGATTTAGGAATGTAAATCAGAAAAGAGACCCATAATAAATTGTTGTTTGTTTTAAAGAATCAAATTTGATTCTTCATTTTTCACATATTTTCATGAGAAATGAAAATAAGATAAGCATTCATTTGGAAGACGTCCTAAAGAAGCATTCAAAACAAACGGAATTTAGAGAAATTTGTCATTTTTAATCCTATTATTATCTTCCATTAGAAATCAAAACCATATAAATTAATAAACTATGATAAATATCATGATTTAATTGAAAGAGAATCAGCAATTCAATGCTAATAAAATATTAGAATTGACTTAGATTACATTTAATCTAATATTGAAGATTATCATTCAAAATAGTAACCAACCAAAATCGCAGGAGCATGGAAAACAACAAGAGAGACAATGTTTATTTCCAAATATTTCTCTAGATTCAGTAATTTTTATATTAATGTTCATATTATTATTTCAATGACTTTTTAAAAGTTTTCATTTGGTCCCTTGCTCCAATTAACTTAAAGTATTCATGAAAGTGTAAGAAAATAAGTTTGTAAAGGATCCAAGAAATGAAAGAATAAATTAAGAAAAGAAGCAACATTTAATCTTAAACAATGCCAATGATGATAATTACCATATTTTATCAATTAAGAATGAAATATCTTCTCAGTGTATGATAAAAAAAAGAAAAGAGAGAGATAATACTATTATATAAATTTAGGAAGAGAGTGGAAAAACAAAGAAGATCTGGGTAGATTTATGAATAGACTGAGGAAGATAAAAAATTAAAATTAAAAAAGTAAATATGATAAAACTTTTATAAAGTACCCAAAAGTCATTTTCATAAAAATGATTCCAAGAAGAAGAAAAAAATAAAAATATATAAATAGGATATTCTTTAAACAGAGATAATATTACTGCTTTATAATGATGAAAATCTGATTGAAAATCAATGATTATAATTGGAAAAAATACTATTTTATACAGGAACCTATTTCAAAAAGTTTGGAAAAAAAAATAAATAAATAAAAACACAGATTATGCTCCCACCCCACTTAAAACAAATTATTATACCGCCTCTTGAAAATCTTTCTTTTTGAGATTTGTGCCAAAACTAGAAGAAAGTGAATAGAGGAGAAGAAAATAGTTGCTTTAAATTATTTAATTCTGTAGATATTTTAAGAGAGAAAAAAAAACAATAATTTAAACATTGGAAATTGTATAAATTAACTATCGGACAAAATATGCTTACTTTTGCACTTGTAGATTATGTAGAAAGATATGTTATGGCACAAATATTCTGGATTTTTTTTTCTATTTTAACCATTATTAAATTCTATCAGATTCAATTCAGTTAATACAATTTTAAGCATTCTGTTCAATGAGAAAAGGACCATTATCCAATATAATGCAAGGACACTAGGAAAAAAAAATCAATGTGTTAAACACAACATTAAAAAACATGGCCCCTGTAGAATTTCAAAGATTCCTTTTTTTTTAATCTCATCTGTCTTCATCAAACAGATCAACCTTACTCACCTTCTTATCCCCACCCCCTGGTTTGTGAGTTAGATTATCCTTTGAACCAATCTTAGATTGAGCATTCCATTCCACTTTGGCATCCAAAATCTGAGTTAGGAACGCAAATTAGAAAAAAAACTGTCAATAAAAAACGAGTTTAGCTTCAAAAGTTACAAAATTTCCTTCAAATATTTCTTTAATATTGAGGATTTGAAAAAAAGAACTTACATAATATAAGTAAATTCTAACAAAATCTTTTCTAAGTAATTAATTTGTTAATGAGATGTAATCAAGTGTTGCTTTAATTTCCAAAACAAGTGAATATATGTTGTCATAGAAACAATGGGTCAGTCACAAAGTAATGCCTGTTCAAATTGTTTAGAACTATTTCAAACTATTAGTCAAAATTCAGAAGTTTTTTTGTTTTTAGCTATAAACCATACAGTGTCTAAAAGCTCAGGTGAACAAATTGTGAATTTACATTCTATTTAACTATTCATAACCACAAGTACAAAACAGTCATTGAACTTCTGTTTTTAGAAGGACAAAGCACAACAAAAATTTATAGATGGTTAGTTACTGTTCATGGAAAAGCTGGATTTGATATAAGCAGAGTAAGAAGTTAGGTCAGTCGAGTTACTGGCAAAACCAGAGAGAAAGAATCCATGAAGGAAGAGAGGGTGGTTACTGGACAAAAGCTTCTAGAGCTTACCTAATAACACTCAGAGAACAAAATTTCTCTACTTCTGATGAAGTGAAAGAGGCTACTTACACATGACTAAGAAAGCAGCCAAGTAGGCCTGTACAAGGCAGATGAGCCATGGTCGTTTCTGTAGTTTGGTGTATTTGCTTGGCTACTAAAAGGCCTGTGCAAAACAAATTCCCACATTGCTCCATAAAGAGCTTCTAGAGCTTCACAGCATGAAACAGCATCTTCCTAAACATGGGTGGTGTGAACAAGGCAACTTACACATGGCTAAGAAAGCAGCCAAGTAAGCCTGTACAAGGCAAGCATACCTGTCCTCAAATTCAAAGGTGCAATACCTTGAGAAGGAAGGAAAGAAGGACTAGATTTGGAATCCTGAGACATTTGTGTTAATTTTGGTATGATTTAGGTTCTTCTACTATTATCAGCTGTGGCAGCTTTATCTCAGATCCAAAAATTTAATTTCTTCTTTTCTAATCTATGATGATGGCATTGATGACTAAGTAGACCAGTTCTTGCATGGAAGAGCTGATGGCACTGACTGCATGGTGGAGGACAAAGTCAATTTTGTCGAGTCTTTCACTTATCTTGACATCTTCCTTTTCTCTTCTGGTGGCTTCAAAGTTTTTGGTTGCAGTGGTGATGGAACAGCACCAGTTGGTATGGTCTTGTGCTTTTGTTTCAAATGACTTAGGCTCAAAACCAGTGGCTTTCAGGGTTGTTTCCAGTTGATCCTTGTATCTTCAAAGAAAATTTTCCCTGAAGTGAACTCACTGAATAAGACTTGATGAGGAAACTTTGACTCTTCCTCTCTTATTACATGTCCTGAAGATCGAAGATGGTGTTTAATGATCAGCGATTCGATCCTTTGACTGTTGGCGGTTTCCTGGACTTTGATATTGGTCACATAGTAATTTCATTTCATGTTCAAGATTGGACGAAGCATTACATTTAAGTTTGCTATTAAATCCAGGCATAAATGCCCTCAATTCAAAGCTTTGAGTATTTTGAGTATCTAATTAATATACTCATCTTGCATCACTGACACACAGTGAAATCATCCAATATGGGACTTCAATTATCTGACACATGTAACATTTCAAAAATGCCAGGCTGAAGCTAACAAAACTTTCGTCCATAATACTGATAACATTTACTACTTGTTAATGACTAAAACAGTCAAAAGTACTCAAACAAAATCAAGAATTTTTGATACAGATGCATAACAATTTATTGGAACATTAGAAAAAGACAATAAAAAATGAAACCAACCTTGTTGGCTGTATTTAATAAAATTTGTTCTAAATGAATAAGTTACAAAAATTTCAGATATGCCTAAACAAAATTTTCTGCCTATGTCTTGAACAATAAAAAAAATGTTAAAAAATTAAAATTTCAGACACACTGGGTTGTATATTAGTATTTTTGTTTTATGATTTAAATTAGATTCCCCAACTAGTTTCAGCCAGCATGTCCATAATTGGGAGAAAAACATTCCTGCTTGTTAACAGCAGTGAACTACAGGGGGTGAATGACTGTAGTTTGCCTGTAGTTTTCATTTGTTTTTTATGTTAATTTTTGGTCAGTCCTTATATATATATATATATATATATATATATATATATACACAGGGTGTCTCATAAGTCGTGCACCAACCTCATTGCGGTGGAAGGGTAAACAAAGGTGTGAAGCCTCTCCATTACAGGAAGATGTGTAATGATTTATAAAAAGAGCATAAAAAAAATTGTTTTAATTAGTACTCATCTTCATTTTTTTCTGTTTCAGATTTGATTTAATTATGGGTGAGAAACTAACAATACAAGAAAGAGTTGAATTGGTTTTTATGTTTGGAAGAGATGGGGGTGACACACCACTCTGTAGCTCAAGAATTCAACCTCAATCACCCTCAGCAAGATCAACCATTGAGCCATACCACCGTCAGACGTTTGATCAAATACTGGATCAGTTGCTGACCATAAGAGATGAGGCTGATCAAAGAATGCAACTGACAAAGAAACATCCAACATGATTATGGCAAATGTTGCTAAAAGCCCTATGAAATCAGTAAAGGAGAATAAAGCCACGTGCTAATGATTAGCAATCATCAGTACATCGTATTCTTATGACTCACAAATTTATCAGATCTATACCCCACCTTGACTATTTCCTTTGAGGACATCTCAAATCTGTTGTATAACAGAATCATCCACACACTCTTGATGATTTGAAGGGTGCAATAACAACTGAGTCCAAGAGATCACCACTGAAACACCCTCAGGAGAGTGAAAGACAGTTTGATGAAGAGAACTAATGCTTGTTTTATTGCAAAAAGTGCACAATTTGAGCATCTATTATGATTATGATCAATAAAAGCATTTTTTACATGTTTTTTATGAAAACCTGGATGGTGTGCAACTTTTGAGACATTATATATACATATATAAGTTTTTTTTAGCTGACATTATTTCTTATTACTAACATATAAATGTATGTGTATATTTGAGCAGCAATCTTTCTTTTACAAGGTAGTGCAATTAAGCTTTTTATTATCGTTTTCTTGCATCCATACAAAAAAAATTAGTCATCTTCAATAAAACACACACACACATATATATATATATATATATATATATATATATATATATTTATAAATAAATAAAATGAAGGATGCTGAAAGTTCTCAGCTTAACCCACTTCAAATAACCAAGTTCTTAAACATCAAAATTTTGGAATAGGAATTCCTAACTTCATCAACCTCTCAATTTTTCACCACTTCCTCACATTTATGAATTCTATTTTTAATGTTTTTTGATAAAAATTTAAATACTAATGGCTCTTCTCAAATAAGAAATCAATCAAAACAAGGAGAAGACATATGTACTTCTCAAATAATACTATTCTAATATATTAGAAATTGAACATTCTCTAATGGCAAATAAAAAGGAATCAACATTTCTTTTGAAATAATAAGAAATCCTTTAATATAAGAAGGAATCAAATGTTCTTGTAAACAACAAACAAATACAAGAAGAACAAATCCCTGGTTTTTGTCAAATAAGTTAATATCACTCAGAATAAATAAATAATAATTCAAGTTCACAACATTAAAATAAGGGGCAAACTAGAAAAAGAGTTGGGAAAATATTTTGAAGAAATTCACAATCTGTACCATTACCATGCATTGTAAAACAACCAGGTTTCCATAAAAAAAAAAAAAGAAAGGATTCTCTGTTAGGGATTTTCATATTAAATGTTGGAAACAGACAAATAGGAAGACTTGCATGAGCCAAAAGAAATTGAAAAGGATCTAAAATCCATGCTTGAAAAAAATCTATGAATAGGAATTGGGAGCAGACAACATAATAAATCTATTTGTGTCAAGTAGCTAATCACAAATTTGTGTCTGAATGTACAATATCATTTTATGATGCTATACCTGCCTGGTGTCAGTTTAAAATGACGCCTTCTTTTTTCCATATTTTTTCTGAACTATAATTACAACTTCTAAAAGTGAAAATTTATCTGAAATATATTCAGCTGAAATCATGAAAATATGAATTCTCAAAATAGTTACAGTATATGGAAAAAAGTGTCAGTTTAAACTGTCATGATGAGTCGACTACAATTTCTCTGTAGTAAGAGATGATGCAAGTTTAACTCATACCATCAGCATGCTGGTCTTAGACCAGAATTCAACATGCAAAATGTTGATAAATAGAAATAATTCAAGGAAAAGTTCAGTTACTAAAAAAAAAAAATCTATATCCTCCTGGCATTAGTTTAAACTGATGCCTTCTTTTTGGTATACATAAACTATAATTGTAAAAGTATAATTTTAGAAAGTCATAATTTCACTGAAATATGATAGAAAATTTTAAAACTTTCATCTGAAATCAAGAAAAATACAAATTTGAACTGAATGGTCGCAATATATGTAAAAAAAGTGTCAATTTAAACTGACAACAGGAGGATTTAGCTTAAATCTATTTAAATAGCATCAATAAGGTAGGGAACCTTCAGAGAATTAATTTTTCAAAAAAAACTTTGAATTTATAATTAATTTAAGTATGCATTAAAAAAATGACTATTTCTGTTCAGTAATAGATGCTACATTTTGCATTTGAAATGTGTACGCAAATGTAACAAATAAACAAAAAAGTATTTGCTCATTTTTCTGACTCAAAAAATGACATTAAATCTTTTAATTATTCCTATTATACATGAATTTCATTTTTGTAGCAAAAAATAATCTTTAAGATGATAATTCAGTATTTCTGTTTTACATAGATATATATAATACAGAGCATATATATCACTATGAATGTTATTTTAGTAGATACATGTGAGTAACCATCTCCATTGTTTAAATGGTGAAATTAATGTCCAACAGCACAGAAAAGGTTATTAAAGAAAAATCAAACCTGTATATACTTTATCCTGAGAAGCCACCACTTAGCTAGGCCTGCTTTAACCATTTGGCCACAGAGGGTTTCTACAGCAAAGCAAGGCTCAATTATCGCTTTTAAGAAATGCACATCTCTTGGGATTATTTACTAACTTATATTTTCATATCCAAATTGTAAACACAAACATTCTAAAATTTACTTAAAATGACTAAGTGAGCATCCCTTTTTATTTTAAATCAGTAAAATTAATATTCACCAACTAAGACATGTTAAATTGATATTGAACTATAACTATGCTTACATTTCAGATACATATATAGACAGTGAGCTGAGTATTTTGTAAAAGAAGTCATTGAGCCTTGCTTTATTATAGAGGTCTTTGTGGTTAAATGGTTGAACCATGCCAGTCTAAAAGGTGATTTCCTAGGAGAAAGAGAATGCAGGTTCAGTTCCTGCATAGTTTATATTGTAAAATCTGTACAATATAAACTATTGAGAAATTTATACCAGATCTGTACATTTTTAACTATAATGTTGAGGGCTTCAAACAATGAGTATGCTTTGCTATTCAGACAAGGACATGCTTATCTTGGTCAAAATATTTCAACCATTATATCCTCCAACATTTTTCAGGCATCAGTTGCCAAACTTGATAACCTTCTTGGAATTTTGAATTGAGCCCTTTATTCAATTTATAGGACTAGATTGTTCCCATTCCAATTTCCATGCTTAGAGGAGATAACTCAGATAACTCAGATCAGTTAGTACTCGGCAGTCTTTATGTTACTTATCTATCTCTTTGAACCAGAGTATGTGATTTTTCAGCATTACCGAGCCTAGAGATTGAAATCACAAATGCCAGAGGGAAAAAAAACATTTTTCAACACCAGTGGATTAAAACAATCTGATTCCCTGGCAAGTTGTAAATGTAATCCTTGGACTTACATATACACACTGTTGATTCTTCAACTGAACCAAGGTGTGTGAAGCAACAAAACTGATGAGTATTAACTGATATGAGATATGGTCATGGAAAACAGAATGAGAACAATCTACTCCTGTGGATTAAATAAAGGACTCAGTTCGAAATTCCAACTAAGTTACCAAGTATGATGATCAAAGAGTACAATAGCCAAAACAGTATGAGTATAATAACCAAGATGAGAATGCTAGTTCAAATAACAAAACACAATATTTCCTCATGTCAAAATCCCAACAAAAACAGTTGGTGAGGAGTTGAAAAATATTTTCTGGTTAATCTCTGTTGAATAGAATTCAAATCTGGATTGATAGACTTAATTTCAGGCCATTTGTTGATCATCTTTACTGTGTCAGCAGGAATATTGTCCTGTTGAAAAATAACATCTGCTCATTTCTATTCTGAAAAAAAAATATTAAAGGAATGAAGCCTTTCTGCCTTATTCTCATGTATTTCAAAGCATTAACTGACTTTTCACATTTGGGGTTTCAACCATTTTTTATTCAAAGTATATTTAATGGATGGCAAAATGAACAAATCGACAAATACACTTTTTGGCATAAAATGAGATAAACCAAAAATTACCTCTGTGACAAATTCTTGGTCAAGAAAGAATCAAAGTATGGGACAACATTTCATTTTGATTTCTTTAAATGTTTAAGCTTTATAAGTAAATCTGCAGACAATTTTTTTTTTATAGGAAGAGAAGTCAAATTTAGTCCATTAACTGTTGATGGCATCAAAGAATTGAGCTGTAATTGAAAAATGTTTCCCCAGTAAGTTTGTATTTTAGGACCAGACCAAATATTCTCAAATTTATTGAATATTTATTTTCAATAGAGTTTTATATATATATATATATATATATATATAAAAAATAGAGTTTAAATCTGAAATCGAATCAGGCCAAAGCCTGAGTTTAATAGACTTGATCTGAAACAGTGATCTTTACAATACCGGCGGAGTATTGTGTTATATGTTATCGCTATAACTTTTTAACTTTTTGTAAAATAATTGATTTCCTGATTTGATGAACTTTTGTTCAAAAATAATAAATAAGGGTTTAATTCAGTTTTTTTTTTTTTTTTAATGTCACCTGCAACACGAAATTTTTAAAATTGTATATGAGTCTAGTACTACTATGACTTTCCAGAACCTTATAGAACTTCCTGAAGCCTTCTAAAACTTTATTTATTTGTAAGTTTTTATATTATGCTATAGCTATAAACTGTTAAATGAATTAAAAAAAAAAATACATAAGTACTATCAAACGACATGATTAGCAAATTGAAAAATAAAGCTTCTGAAATATTTTGATTTTTTATCCTTATTGTGTATATGGTAGAATCGAATTTTCAGTTTTGGGGTAACCTTTTTCAAGAACTAAAACAAATTAATTTCTTTTTCATTACTTTTGAACAAAAGTTCATCGATTTATGACATATGAACATAGGGTTACAAAAATGTCATAACCTTTATATAACTGAAGAAATAAAATATACTTTTCTTGGTTTAGTTGCTTTTGTGTTTGAAAAGATTTGTCATAAATAAAAAAAAAAAAATAGATTTTGAAGACATTTTCTGTCATAATAAAATCAAAATTTTATAATAGCTATAAAATATAAATGATGTTAAAACCTTAAGTAATATTTTATGAAGGACCATTCCTCAATATACAACAAAGACAAAATTAAATGAGAAAAAAAACAAGTGAAAAAATAATGACACCAATCAAATTAGTCAACCCTACTCACCTTCTTATCCCCACCACCTGGTTTGTGAGTTATATTATCCTTTGAGCCAATCTTAGATTGGACATTCCATTCCACTTTCGTATCCAAAATCTTATTTAGGAATTCAAATTAAAGAAAAAAATCTCTCAATAGAAATTAAATTTAAGCATCAAGAGTATTTATAGGACATTTGGGGTTTGTTATTGATTCTAACATTGACCATTATCAACCACCATTGAAATTTAGGCAAGATTGATAATGTTAATTAATGGTTGATAAAATATTCATTACTATTCATAGAGAATAATTTTCATGAAATACTTTATTTTACAAATCAAACCATTAATAAAACTCATCATTATTTGATATTTCAAATATAATGATCACCAGAAATATAATAATTTTAAGTTCAGTTAAGTCTGACTTCCATTTCTTTAGATTTAAAATAACTCTGTGAGATTCTAATCATTAATACCTATGTTGGCCTTTTTATTTGTCCAAAAGATAAAATGTCAAAATAAAAAGGTTTTAGACAGAAGATAGATTAAAAATATCAAATTACAAGGAACAGAGATATAGAATTATCATATGTGGATCTTACCTTTTTATTTCCACCACCGGGCTTGTGAGCAAGATTGGCCTTGGAACCGACTTTTGACTGAACTTCCCATTCCACTTTTTCATTTGTTATCTGACATGGGGAGGTAAATGAAGATTGATGGCTATATACCTATTTCTATCAATATATCTATATCTAATATATATATATATATGTATATATATATATATATATAGAGAGAGAGAGAGAGATTTGGGCAGAAGTAGAAGGCAGTCAATAACATAATAGGAAATAAGCATCTATTAGAAAATAAATAAATGACAATAGTGACGTGCCAAAGTTGACCAAAGGCCTTTTTATTAGGTTGGTGCAAAAATAATGTTGTTTTCTCACATATGTTACTATGTGAGAAAACGACATTATTTTTGCACCAACCTAATAGCTATCTGACTTGACTTATAACCCTCAATTTAAATTTGGAGATAATTAAAACAAATAAGGACAAAAAAGATCTTCAGTTACAGAATTGATTCAAATGCACATCACAACTCATTTTCTTTTTTGTTACAGTGTAACAAACCTACCAAAATAAGGCACAAGGAATTTGTATAAAAGAATCAACAATGGACTTGTAGGGATAGTAAGGGGACAAATATTCCTTAGTGCTACAAAGAACAGAAAGATGTGGAGAACCATGATTGCCAATATCCTGAAGGGACATGATACATAAAAGAAGATTTTGTAATGATGTTTGGTATTGTGTAATATTAATGACTGCCCTATTACATCTACCCTGTCATTCATATATATATATATATATATATATATATATATATATATAAAGGTAAGCAAATGTATTTATATAGATACACATATATGTACAAGCACATACATGAATATATATTTCTACAAAATGTGTGTGTGTGTGTGTGTATATATATATATGTTTATTAAACAATTTTTTAATCTGATATTATTTCATATTATTATGAACATAATATTAAGTGAGTGCATGTGTTTGAGCAAATGTCCATGTTTTTAAATGGTGAAAATTAATGTCTATCAGTCTAGAGGTTGAAAGTTTTATTAAGAAACAGTTGGTAAAAATGTCTTTAATAAGACTTTCAATTTCCAGGCAGGTAGACATTTATTATTTCACTTTTTAAAGAATAGGAACGTCCACACAAACATGTGTGCCTACTAAATATAACATTTATAGTAGCAAGAATTATATCGATATAGAAAAATAGATGCACAAACATATTAGTATGTACATGTGCATACAAACACATACACACACACACACACACACATATATATATGAGTGTTTTGGAATACCCAATTTGGTTAAAGGGCAATGTAAGGATTTTTTCTATATCTCAGACCATTTTCCTGGTTTTTGTTGAAAGTTTCAATGAAAATTTCAGCTTTCCTAATCCATTATCAAAGAATTTATGTTAGTTGTGTGTATGTGGATACCCACAAGATAGATATTAACATAGAAATAGACAGTAATACAAAGAGAAAGAGAGATAAACAGACAATAATACAAAGAGAATAATAAATATTAATACAGAGAGAGATGGATAGATATTAATACAGAAAGAAAGAGATGGATAGATATTATTATAGAGAAAGAGAGAGAGTTGTATTGATATTAACAGAGAGAGAGAGAGATGGACAGATATTAATATATATATATAGAGAGAGAGATTAAAAGATATTAATATAGAGAGAGATATTAATATTTTACATATATGTGAATACACCAATAAGTACACCCTCACAAACATACCCCCATGCATATGCACATATAAACAAGTTAGTATTCAACAAATATATCAAAGTAGTAAAACATGTTCCTCAATAAAATCAAATGTTGTAATTGCACAATTCAATATAGAAATGTCATTAAATTACTAATACACATTTGAAATATATTAGAACATCTTCCAGGTTCTCAGAATTCATACAATATATATATATATATATATATATATATATATATATATATATATATATATATGTGATCATCCTCAAATAAATACTTCTGACCACATCTCTCTCTAACCATTATTCCTGTCATCCATAGCTCTTGCCATTTTTTCTATTCTGATATTCTGGTATTATCTATAAGTCATACAATGAAGATTCTTATTGCCCTATTTCTTGTCTGTTTCTCATTATTTGATTCTTCTACTATAAGCTGATGTATAATTTCTTGGTTTCCATATCTAGCAATAGCCACTGATCCACATTAGCTTTTCACAGATTGTGTTCATAATCTTTGATAGTTTCCCTTATAGTTCTTCAGTGACCATATGCTGTTTACAGCTGAGACACTTAGCATAGCTCTCATTAGTTGACTATATGTAGCATCTACTTCTTTTCTCAATGATTTAGTTTATGTCCAACTTTTTGTCCGGTATAATAAAACCATTTCTACTGTTGAACAAAGAGTTGAACTTTCAGGCCTTTTTTCTTTTTATTTCTGACTCCACATGGTATTTGTTTTTGAGAGTGCTGTCTTTACCATTGTAATTCTAACCTCTATGTCTTTTTGTCAGCACTTCAACCATGATCCCAGATATAAAAAAATAATCCACATGATTTAGACAGTCACTTTATAACGCTAAAAGATCTCCATCTGCTTGATTAATAGATATGAATTCTGGTTTAATTCATATGGAGTCCAATTTGGGCTGCACTCAACTTATTTAATACTAACTAAAATAGACTGGGTCAATATGCTAATCATATAGATAGATATAATGATTGCTATTTCTCAGAAGAAGGCTATCTCTTCAATTTTGGATTGTTACTTTTTGTTAAAAGAAATTTTAAATATTGGTTCCTATTTTGAATGATATTTTGTTGTTTGTTTTTGTTTTGTTTTTTTAATTACTGTTTCTAATATTTTTATTTATTTTTTTGTAGTTATTGTTAAACTTTTTTTTTCACAAGAATCTTTCTTTGGTTTCCTTCATGGAATAAAGTGGCTTAAAGTACTTAGAGAAATAGTATCAGGAAATACATATATAATCTTGTATAAATTTAAATTGAAAAATTTTCTCAAAAAATATATCAATATTCTTCACAAGGCACACACAATATATATGGCTATTTAACCCATAGCTGAGAGGAGAAGAAGAAAAGGATTCATGCATTTCTCAAGAATATTACTGACTTCAATTCAGAGTTGTTGTTGTTCTCCTAGACTGATTGCTAGTCAGGACTAGAGCTAGTCTGACCATTAGACTAGTCTGACCTGCTATTTGACTCCAAGTTTTGAAAAGAAATGGATTCTTGCCTTTCCGAAAGGCATTAATGCAAAGTGCATTAAACTGCTTTCATGGGAATTTGATCTCAGCTTGCCAACTCCATTTTCTATACTGATAACTGTTAGTCCACCCTGATATACCTACATATATGAAAAGATTAATAAACTATGATTTTATAGAGAAACAAGTACTACTTTTTGATATAGCTTATATATATATATATATATATATATATATATATATATATATATATATATATATGTGTGTGTGTGTGTGTGTGTGTGTGTGTGTGTGTGTATATATATATATATATATATATATATATATATATATACACACACCCACATTTATTTACACATACCTTCACACATAGATAAATGTGTGTCATATATTTTAAGAATATGACAGTGATTAGCTTTTATTTTGCTGATTAAAATGAAATAAATATTAAAGTAATAACACAATGTTATTCCTGGAACCACTAGTTTCCAAGTATGCTAATTTTCAAAAATGTTTCTTTTAATAATTCTATCACTGTCCCATAATAATTGTTACATTTAGCATATGAAATATGTGTAAATATGTATGAACTTTTACAGGACTGGGATTAGTCTAATAATGTAATATACTACCTGAGTCCTATAACTTGTGTAGTATGTAGCTCATCTCAGTTGATTGCAGAATAGACTTTGCACTCAGTATCCTTCAGAAAAACCAGGTGCAAAGTTGACTTGAAGGATGACCACCCAGCTAAGGAGTGAATATCTGCAATTCACCTGATGTCAGTGGCTACCCCAAAATGATTAACCCAACTGCACCTAGAATGTGCACATATGAGAAATAAAAATGATGACATACAGATATATAAACACCCACACCAGAGGGGAGAGGGTCTTTTACATCCGCACAATAATGTAGAGTCCACAGGCAGAGAAGGATACATGCCCACTGGCTGACAATTCCAGAGTGAAATAAATATGTAACATTATTTATGAGAGATCAGGTGTCGTACTTTCATTTGTAATATACAAGGATAATGTTACAGCTGTTTCACTTAACGTATTGAATGAGTATACAAATGTCGCAACTATTAAAGAACAGATATAGTCTAATGTACAACTTCTGTCTCGTAATAATCATGACATTTTGTGTATGAAATGTTTTGCAAATGTAACAACTAATATGGGACAGGTATAGTATGTTTTATTGTTTAAATGTGAAGGAAAAATAATCAAGAGGCATCTAATTAAATGTCCTCAGAACATACTTGATGACTGTGGTACTAAGATTAACATTTCTTCCCAAGGAACAAATTAAACAAATGTAGCAATTACAAAACAGAATATCTGCATCATTTGAAAAGATCATTAGGAATTTTCTAAATTATATTGGAGAACAATTTAATTAATAATTTCATTTTTTTAATTACACTTCAAAATTATATAATTTAATTAAACTTCTAACTTACACTGCAAATAAATAATATTTTTTATTCACTTTTATAATTTCAAAAGAATATAATCAGGAAATTCATTGAAAGTATATTTATTTAAACTAACTGAATTCTTAAGAATTGGAACAAAATGACTTTGATTAAACATTTTCAAATGATGTGAAGCAACAAATAATGGCAGTTATTGCTTTTTAAAATATTTTTTAAAAATATGTATATATAGTAACTGTTATTACAGTAAGACATATTACCTTCTTGTCACCACCACCAGGTTTATAAGTAAGGTTGTCTTTGGAGCCAATTTTGGCTCTGCACTCCCACTCAATTTTTTCATCAGTAATCTGATACGAAAGGAGAAGGCTAGTGAACTAATTTCATAACAATACATATCAATCCAAAGTTTTTATCACTTCTGGACTGATTTTTCAATAAAAGAAAATACTTCTCGTCACAACATTTAAAATAACTTGACGAGCAGATATACACAAGGATCTTCTTGCACTCAGGAAATACATCAAGTTACAGCCAGCAAGCATTTGCTCAATAAAGTGTTATATACATTTTTAAATAATTTATTATCATTTCCTCTTCTCACCAATAGTGGTAGACAGAAAGTAATCCATTAGAGCACAATCTGTTAGCTATCCTGGAACAGCTCCCAAAATGATACAAGCTGAATAACAAACCTCCTGGTAAAATATTTGCACTCATATTTACTTGTACAGTACTTTGAGAGTTGACAGGCAAATAATCAAGGCTTCAAAACAATTTTCTCTTTATTTTTTAAATCTAGAATATGTTTTGCACGAATACACTCTTCTTTTCACAACTCTAATAGAAATATGATATAATTGTGCAAGATATTCAGTTGAAAGTGTGCAAATGCATTCTACAATTGCAGTGATTGTGATATGGATACAAAGTGCAGGCAACTGGAAGCAAAAGAGAAGAGCAAGAGGAACCTGAATAGTCATTCAGGAAGTATATCACTGGACTGAAAACAACCAGTAGCAAAAGGCTCCTTTTTTTTAAAGTTTACTTTCAAAATATATCAGAGAAAATGTAACCTAGATATGATAAATCAGAATATTAGAAATTAATAAAGGATTTTTGTTTAAATTCAAATCTGATTCTTTTTCTTGGAGCCAATTTCCAGTTTATTATAAAATTTTAAATTATTATAAATTTAAAAATAAAAATCAATATCTAATTTATTAGTGATTTCTTCAAAATATAGAATTGTACATTAAATCAATTTAGAGACTAGAATAAAAAATATGAAAACTTTTTAGTATATCTGCAAATATTGTATTTTTTTTTTTTTACAGTAAAGCACCACATTTATATACTTTTTCAATTTTTGATTTAAGTATCTGTAAAAAAATAGCCAAACATTTACACAATTCTAAAATGCTAGTCCTTTGAACACAAAGGAAAACTAATTGTTTACAGGAAAATGAAAGTTCCTTGTTAAGGATTTTTTTTTAACTATTTCTTCAAAATTTTGGACCATTTTCCTGGTACCCAGTGCAAGTTTAAATATAAATTATCCAATGTCTGTATACTTTCAGCTTTCATAAGCTGTTAATTTTTTTTTTTTTCATTGATTTCCAAATAGCACATCTTCACACATCAAGTCAGTGTTTTTTCTTTAAAAGTAACACTTCTTCTCACGATACAAATATTATTTTTCCTGCTTTTGTCAATTTCAGGCAAAATAGACTGATGTGATACTGAGATTAACTCAATCACAGACATTGTTTGACCAAAGCAAAGAGAAAAGTGTTCTCCATAGATCAGTGAAAAGTACAGCAAAAATTCTAACACCACTTCTAGGAAAAATTAAGAATTACAGCAACCTGAGCAAAAGAATAAAAGACATAAATGTGGCATATATATATATATATATATATATATATATATATATATATATACACACACACACACATATGTACATGATCGCATATCTGAAATCCTAAGGGCCAATTATGTTTCAGTTTTCCAATTTTTTCATAATTCAAACAATATTGCAGCAAAAACATATGAATAGTCATACTACAAGAGATAAAAAAAGACTAAATATATTATTACAGTTTATTTATAGAATAATATACTTATAAATGAAATAGAGGGATAATTAAGACCATTAATGTTATTTATTTCAGACAAAAAATGCCTTGTAGAACTTAAAAATGAACAGCATCTAACAATAAACTAAAATATATCTTGTGTCTTTCCATCATTCACTAAAATATACGTACCATGCCTGCCTCTCTATCACTCAATACTGTCACTTAACCAACAGTAGCATAACATAGTTTCCAAAGAGTGGGGTAAAGAAAAACTAAACACAGTAGGTATTGTAGTTTATTTTGCTGTATTTAGTGTTTTCACTATAAAATTTAAGTAACTTGTCTTTTTGTTTCTTTAAATCATATATATTGGTAATTTCCAACACTATATTCCTCAGTCAGACACGACACAGGAACACAGCAATCAAGCTTTTGAATAAGCTCTACTTTTTGAGTTATTCATAACAAAGAATGTTTCTTTTTCTTACTGTTATCCATGAGGGTATCTGCAATTCTTAGACATTTTCACTGTATAAAGTCACAAAAATTACAAAACAAAATAACATCAGCAAACAACACACTCATAAAATACCCAATATGAGTGCTTGACAACAACTGATGTTTGGCAGGTTCAGGTCGTTCAGCCAGGCCAATCATGACAACTGTTACCACGTCATACCTTAGTGGCATCGGTCAAGTAGGTAAGCTTTTTGCATGACAAACTCCACACTAAAAATATTCAGTTTTCATAGAGGTTTGATTTTCAGATGTTCAGATATGCGATTGTAAACTTATATTTACATTTGTAAAATAATTAATGGATTTATTTTAAGTCCAACAATTTTATTACTTTAAATGTTAGTATAGTGGATACTTGTATTTGAAATAGACTCCTCATTTTTATTTTTACTTGAAAACAGTTTGTATTATGTCTCTCAGCATGCACACAAGGAATCTCAATCACGAAAATGTGCTCTCCAGCAGGAATCAAACCTGCATCTCCCGGCATACATTTTGTTCGTGATTTCTTGAGTGTGCACACTGATAGATTAAATACACACTGTTTAAAAGTAAAAATAAAAATAGGGAGTCTATTGCAAATATGAGTATCCACTATAATAGCGTTTGAAGTTTATATATATATATATATATATATATATATAAAACACTAATCCAAATATATAAAATTACTAGAATTTAACATATTTCCAGGTGAGCAGGAATTTTAACAAGTGCTCAAAACAATACTAAAGAGCCAATAGTCACTAATAATGTTCATTTCACTGATCTTTCAAGTGACTTCAAAGTTCCGTCCATATAACACTCATCAAAGTTAGATAAATCTATAAATTTATCTGACCCTGATGAGTGTTGTGTATGCAAAACTTTCAAGTTTGTCAAAATTCAATTAAATCTATTATTGATATCATGCATTATATATATATATATATATATATATATAGCATGGAATTATTCCGTTTTTTTCTCCCTTTATTTCCATTAGCGTAAACCTAAAACAAAAACATAACAATTATGACAAGACAATTTTTTTTTAAATCCAAGGATCTGTTCAGAAATTAATTAAGAATGAAATTCATAATATATTCTAAATGTTACAATTATTTTTATCTACCAAGAAACAACCATTGGACAGTGTTAAAAAAAACTAATTGAAAAAGATCACACATTAATAAAGTAAGAATTTTGTCAAGTATCTTTCTAATCATCCATATATAATATGTAGAACGTGAGCAACATGCTATACTTTAGTTCTTACCCACTGAATGCATTTTTAAAGTCAATTAAATTAAATCTGTTTTAACAATAATTGATTAAAATTTTTTTGCCTGAAAGTAACTCTCAAGACCATTCAAATGGTTACTGGTTTCACAAAACAAGACAAATCAGAACCAAAAGTAATTTAAGTTTTACACATTTTTAAAAAATTATGGAATTATACAAGATGTTTTTTTCTCTTAAGCATAAGAATAATTTATTTAAATGTTTAAATTTTCAAAATTGCTGCCTCTGTGAAATAGACATTTCTTAATTAAACATAAAATGCTGACTCACTTTTTTATCTCCACCACCTGGCTTGTGATCTACTTTGTCTAAAGAACCAACTTTGGGTTTTGCAGTTTCTAAAAATGATAAGCGTTTATTTTCAATCTTTATATTTCCGCCTCCTGCAAAATGACGAAAAAATTACAATCATTTTAATTATTTAATTACTTTCGATTCATATTAACACTTCATTTCTTTTGATAATAAGATTTGAAAGTTCCAAATATTTACCTATATAAACATCATGAATATATACATGAAAATATAAATTAATAAAGTATAGAATGAATAAATAGTTGGGAACATGAAAACATGTAGATATTACTTGTCATAATTCAATGGCTATCAAAGACATTATTTCATCTTAGACACAAGAAAAATAATGTTCCATAATAATTGATACATTTAGAGTGTTAAATATGTATGCAATTGTCTCAACACTTATGGGACAGAGATAATAATTAATTCTACTTCAGTCCCATAATATTTATTACATTAAACATACAAAACAAGTATACAACAATTATTGCCCCAAAGTAATATAATAATCTCTGTCCCATAATAATTGATACATTTAGTGTATGAAATGTGTATGAAAATGTAACAATTCTAACAGGACAGTCACTAATTATTTTTACCTTTGTTCCATAATATTTGTAACATACAATTAGTAGATATGAAATGTGTATGTGAAAGCAACAACTGATATAAGACTGAAGTAGAATTAATTACTACTGATCTCATTATAGTTGTTACACATGTCAGCTCTATAGAAAAGTCACTTTCTCTCCATCTATTTGCAAACATATTTAACTTTGGTAACTTTAATGCTCACAACAATACATGGCTGAAACATTCTAAAGGTATACAGACATTAAATTTTTCCATTGCCCAATCCCTCACTCAAATCATGGACTTTCCTACTAATTTACCTAGACCAACTGAGCAGCAGGCTTCTCTACTGGATCTATTTCTTATCCCCTCTTATCGCTCTTGCTGAGCTTTGCAATACTGCCCTCTTGGTAATTTGGACCACTCTGTGGCAGCCATTGATATCTCCTTCCAAGCATCCATTAAACAGGAACCCTCTATCCATAAGACCTCTTTCTGCTACCAGCACATTGATTGGGACTTATTCCAGGATTTTCTTCATGGCACCTTATGGACTGACATCTTCAACCTCCCAATTGAAAATTTCACGATTGTGGTTTCTTCTTGGGTAAAAGCCAGCATGGAAGCTTTCATCCCTTCTCAGAAATACCAGTATGCACAGCCAGCATAGCACACAGGAATCACTATTTCTGGCTATATCAGCATGACAGCTCTCATCATAACAGGGACCTATTTGCTACTGCTCATAACCAATGTAAGCAAGTCCTTGAAGATGCTAAGTCCCTGTTTGTTGAGAGAACGAGACACTGCATAGCCTCTAAAAACTTTGGCTCTCATGACTACTGGCATCTTTGTAATAGGGTATTAAATAATTCAATTTATTTGAAGTGTTATCATCATCCCTCTGCCGATAAAGTCAAATGCTTTACCTGTAAATTCTCCTCAAACTCTACTCTTGACTCATCTGGAGTATACCTGCCTAACTTTGCATTTCTCTGTTGAGTGATATGCATATAACATTTTCCATGGTTTTTGCTATCTAACCTTGATCTGCACAAAGTATATGGACGTGACAGTATCCTTGTAATTAAGAAGTGTGCTCCCAAACTGGCTTCTGTATAAGAAATGCCTCGCTGCCTCCTGCTTTCCTGCAAGTCATCATCTGTTGTTCCAGTTTTTAAGAACTCTGGTGAACCATCTAACCCTTCCAACTATCAGCCTATTAGCCTTCTGCCTCTTTTGGGGAAACTCCTAGGGGCCCTAATCAATGCTGAATTGGTTCATCATCTTTCATCACAGGGTCTTTTCTCTGACAAGCAATATGGCTTTTGTTACTCCAGGTCAACTGCTGATGTACTGACGATAATTGTGGTAAGAGTCTATCAAGCTCTAGATAAAACAGTGATGCCCAGGCTGTTGCATTGGACATCTTGAAAGCCTTTGAAGCTGAAAAGTTACGGTATCTCCAAGCATGTTTTTAAGCTGGTCCAATCGTTCCTATCAAATCATGAAATGAAAGTTGTCCCGAACAACCACTCATCTATATCCTTTCATACTTACACAGATGTCCAACAGGGCTCCATCCTTGTTCCTACACTGTTTTTAACCTTCATTAACAACCTTCCTTATAACATCAGCTCTCAACTTGGCATCTAAAATAACGGCACTACCATTTACTCCTGCCTCAATAGTGAGGCTGATCAGTCTGACAAGGTCAAAACAGCAGCTGGTGTACAAAATGACCCCATAACTGTCATTAACTGGAGCAAAAGATGGTGTCTCAATTTTAACACCTCCAAAACTAAACTTCTCTCTATTAATCATCTGAGGGATCCCTCTCTGCTTTCCATCAGCATGGCTGATGCTGTCCTCCAGGCAAGTGACCAATTGCATGTTCTTAGACTAATGTTCCCAGCTGACATGTAGAGGGAAGACTATATTGAATCCATTGCTAGATGTCAATCATTCACCCATGCTTAGAATATTGCTGTCATAACCTGGAGCTCCTTGATAAAATCAAAAGAAGAATCAGCAATATTATTGGTCCTGATCTGGCCGTTCTGCTTCAGACACTTACCCACCATCATAAGGTTGCCTCTCTGTGCCTTTTTTTATAAATACTATCATGGTAATTGTTCAGAAGAGCTTTTCGCTATGGTACCTAGATTGTATGAATTTAAGCACAATACTAGACTAGAGGCGAGATCGCATCAATTTACAGTTGAGCTAGCTAGATTTAGCCGTAACTTCTGTGCTAACAATTTCTTTTATCGCATGTGAAACTCTCTATCAGCTCCATGCTTTACAGCCAACTTAAATCTGCAAAAATTAAATGCAATGTCAATCACTATCTACTGCCCTCCTGATTATTAGTCTTTCCCCTTTCTACTCATTACTAATGTTTCTATTCCTCCACACCTGTAACCCCTTGTATGTCAGTGGTTGTACTGCCTTGCTTGGGGTGACCCCAATTAAAAAAAATTGTATATATATATATATATATATATATATATAAAGGAAAGAAGTGGAAAAGGTTTTTTATGTGATACTTCATTCTTTAGAACTTCATCAGACTAAAGTGATGTTTACATTGATGCGACTACACATGGGCATGAAGGAAAAATGGACGCTGAGAATTTTAAATTAAATTTTTTTTTTTTTTTTAAATATATGCTTTTGGCATTTAGTCTAGGTGATTTCATTAAGCTTTTTATTCATTTTGTTCATGTTTCCATCACTTTTGTTATTAAATGTCCCACATTATGATAATAAAAGATCTGCTAAAAAAGTGACATGTAAGAATCTGGATGCAAACTTGCTGCGGATGATCTAGCAATTAAAGCACTTTCTATATATTTTCATCTCAATAAATTGTTTTTTCTTTTAATTAAAGTAGCATTTTTTAAATCAAAATTATTTCTAGACTCATAATGGTGAGCAACTAATGGAATAAGTGTGTTGTTTTGTAAAAGATCCCTTTTGTATTCATATAATATTTTATTTCAAGTGCTCAATGTTTCTCCTATATATTCCTTGTGACAATCATTACAATGATAGAGTAAATTTCCCCTTCAAGTTTTAGCTATTTGGTATTGTCTTTTATTGTATTAGAAGTAGTTGTAACAAATTTTAGGCTGAGCTTAAATTCTTTTCAATTGTAGTTGTCATATAGTTAATGGGTAGACTTGGCAGATCTTCTATTATAACAATGTGGGATATTTAATAACAAAAGTCATGAAACCATGAACAAAAGGAAAAAAAAAGAACTCTGCTAGACTATATACCCAAAACATATTTTTAAAAAAAAGAAAAGAAAACTTTAAACGTCACAGTATTCAACATAAATATCACTTTAGTCCAATGAAGTTCTAAAGGATGAAACATGTCATGAAAAACTTTTTTCATTTTGTTATATATTTTTCCATAAAATTGTCCTCGATATATAAAAACTTAACAATCCTTTTCCCATATATGTCTCTGTAAAGGTGAATACCCAAGATAACATATTCTTCTGATTTATTAAAAATGCTTCTTACCTGGTTTATGTGTTATATTATCTTTCGAACCAATCTTACTTTGGACTGCATCATATTTTTCCTTTCGATTAATAATTTTAACCTGGAAAATTCAATAATAAGACAATAAGAATCACTATATACAAATGCCTTTCATTTCATCACTCCATATTAAGAAAAAAAAGCAATTAAATCCTGCTTTTATTGTCTTTAGAAAATTAAACATGACTTTTAGCGAAGATAAACTAGTTTTGAAAATGTACATTATGAGGAACTGAATAACGTATTGAATTTTTAAAACAATAGCAACATTTTATCCAAAAAATATCCAAATTAATTTAATGATATATGAATTCAGGAAAAAAACATTAGAATTCAAAAATTTTCTTGTCATTCATACATAGAAAAGGGTTTGAAAATTTAAAAAAAAAAAAGAAAAAAAAAAAGTAATCAGATCAATGTTGATATTTTACTTAAACCAAAATAATTGACAAAATACCTTTTCAATGTTTGTTTAAATTAATCAATTAAAAGCTTAAAATTTTCACTTGTTCATAAACTATGTTTTCTAATTAAATGCTTTGCAAATATATTTCCATTAAAGTAACAGTATTTTATATTTTTGACCCTTTTGTATCTGGTCTTAAGATTTTGTCCAGGAGTGTTTGTCACCTGTTCACAACCAGACTAAATATTTGAGTGGGCATGACCAGAATAAATATATAGACTTGTCAAGGCCAGGCACACTCTCTATCTCATATATATATATATATATATATATATATATATATATATATATATATATATATATATATATATAGAGAGAGAGAGAGAGAGATAACAATGTATATATTTTTATATATCAAGAACAATATTGGGGAAATTGTATGACAATGTGAAAAAGATTTACTTGTGACATGTTTCATCTTTCAGGACTTCAGCAGTCTAAATTTATTATGTTGGTAGGACTACACATGCACATAACAGAGGGCTGCTGAAAATTCTAGAATTTTGCTAATCAGCTGAATTCATTTAGAGTTTTTTTCTTTTTGTTTCCATCACTTTTGTAAGTAGGTATTCTACACTATGATATTAGAAGATCTGCCAGGAATGGTGAAATGTTATAAGAACCAGGATGCAAGTTTACTGTAGATGACCTTGTGATTTAAGGTACACTCTATACATTTACGTCATAGTGAATTATTTTTTCCTTTGATCATGATAGCATTTTTATGTCAAAATTGTGGTCAGTTTTGTTACAGTGGGCAACATATTAACATATTATTTTGTAAAATGTGACTTTTGTATTTATATAATCTTATATTTAGATTCTTTGAGGTTTCTTCTATGTATATTTGTGACAATTATTACAGGTGATGGAGTAAAATCCTCCTTTAGGTTTTAGCTTATTGTTTTGTTTAGTATTGACTAAGTTGTTTTGGATGTAGTAGTAACAACTTTTATGTTGAATTTAGATAGATTCTTTTCAATTGTAGATGTAACAAAGTTAGTAGGTAGGATAATATATTTTTTTTTATTTATTGGCTTTCTCAGGAGAGGCTGTTTTTTGTTTTGGAATATTTTATGGGCCTTTTGTTTTGAAGAGAGTTTACGCCATCACCTGTAATAACCGTCACAAATATACATAGAAGAAACCTCAAAGAATCTAAATATAAGATTATATGAACACAAAAGGGACATTTTACAAAATAATATATCAAATGCATTGGTTGCCCACTGTAACAAGACTGATCACAACTTTGACATAAAAAATGCTACCATGATCAAAGAGAAAATCATTCACTATGATGTAAATGTCTAGAGAGTGTTTTAATCACAAGGTCATCTACAGTAAATTTGCGCCCTGGCTCTTACAACATTTCACCATTCCTGGCAGATCTTCTATCACAATGTGGAATACCTACTTACAAAAGTGACGGAAAGAAAAAGAAAAAGACTTTAAATGAATTTGGCTAGATAAAAAAAAAAACTTTTAAATTCCCAGTACTCTTCTGTTGTGTGGCTGGGTAGTCCTACCAACATAATAAATTTAGTCTAATGAAGTCCTGAAGGATGAAACACATCACAAGTAAACTTTTTCCACTTCGTCATACAATATATATATATATATATATATATATATATATATATATTCTAAGGTTAATAGATTTTATTTATTAATCCAATAGATTTTTATCACTTTAAGCATTTATTTTTAATGGATACTCATATTTGAATGGATGCACCATTTATTTATTAACCATTATATTTATTTTTGTCTGCCAGCCTGAATATTTAAAAAATCTTATTTAAAAAAAAATATGCACTCTCTGGCAGGATTCAAACCTGTCTCCCATGGATCTATACTTTTTAATAAATAAATTATGTATCCACTTAAATATGAGTATGCACTAAAAATAAGGTTTAAAGGGATAAAAATCTGTTGGATTGATAAATAAAATGCATTACCTTAGAAAATTACTTTGTTTATGATTGGATATGAAACTGAGCAGACATGAAAATTTTGAAGAATTTAATATAAGAAGGATCTTTCTTAAAGGCACATTTCAGACTTTACTTGATTGATGAGGCTCCTTCATGGCTGAATCAGTTAAAACACGCCAGATCTAATGACAGTGAGATGCAGGTTTGAATTCTGCCAGAGAACACATATTTTTCTTTAATAAGATATCTTGAATATTCAAGCCAATAGACAAAAATAAATATATATATATATATATACTGTTTAATAAATAAATAAAGTGTCCACTCAAATAATTATTCATTGAAAATAATGTTTAAAGTGATCCTTGTCTTGGCCTGATTCAATATACAGCTTGATGAAATAAACTGAAATAGATATTATTACATATAGACTATACACATTGTGGATGAGCAAAAACTATACTTCAGAAGCCAGTAACTAACAACAAGTGCATCACAGATGTGAATCATCATCACACAATTTGTGTTCAACTTAAAGAATGTTCACCAAAAGCCAAAATCATTCTTTGATTCTCAGGAGCAGATTTGCCAAGCTTTAAGCAAAAATCTTATGTAGGCTCATTGGATTAATTAGCCACTGTAAAGATTGCAAAGCTATTCCAGTACAGCATTACAAAAAATTGTGTAATTCAGCTCAAGATTAACATTGTCACACCTGTGCCCACCCCCCAGTGGACGACAGAACAGAAGTTTGGTTAGGGTTTTTTTAGAATGAGGCTGGGACAATACAAAGTTGTTTTGTTTTTTTATTAAAACTCTATCAGATTCTAAAAGAAAAAAAAACAAAGAAAACTTTTACTTTTCACCAGCAGTTACTGGCCTTTGATAAATTCATGCATACAAATATACACGCAAAGATAATTTAGGCACATTTTAAAATGCTGAATAAAACCTGAATGGAAAATGAAGGTTGAAGAATTTAAATGTAGATATTTTTATTATTTATCTCTAAATGTGAAAAACGTTAGGATCTGATTAGAAGAACTAATTTTGCTTTAATAAACTAAGCAAGAAAAATTTCTTGGTTCTTGGTTGGAAAATTTTAATGAACTCTTAACAACAACATTTGTCTTATGTTTTATCATAAACTCAATGAAAATACAAGAGAGAATTTTAAAAAATCATAAACAAACATGGAAAATTAAGTTACAATGCAAAGTGCCTAATTGTAAATTAACTTTTTTGGATTGAGAATAGTTGGAATACACTGATATTCTTTTTATAGAAAATGAATACCTGAATTCTTAAAGACTGATAAACATTACATTGTTAAACACAAAAATTAATAAGAAGATTTCCATATAAAATTCTTAAAGATGATTTAATCAAAATATTTCATTAAAAATAAAGCCATGATTTTTATGAACATTTTAAAGGCATTATTATTTTGCTACTAACAACTATAAACGATAAAATTAAAAAACAAAAAAACAATTCATTTTGCCTTTGTGATGGTTTCAAATTTTCTCAGGACAGTTCAGGTATAATGGTGAAAACTGTTATTCTGGAACCCTGTTGCACAATAATTGAACATGAGTAGATAGCATGAAACCTATTGGTAAACTGACTTGGTAGGTTGGGTAACAATGAGCCTTTTTAAATTTGTTTTTTTTATGTACCTTGTAACTTGAAGGATGTAGCTTATTTTAAAAAATTATATGTCTATAATTGAATCCTCTGAGAAAACAGCAAAGGAATCTCATTGTCATTTTATTGACCTATTAACTGCAGATGACAGGAATTTCAGCAGGCTAATCAAGCAGCTCAATTACTGGAGTTAATGGGTTAATAATAATTTGGCTGAAATTCATACTGAAGACAAGATTATTTAAATATACATGCATGTGTGTCTGTGCCCACAGAAAAGTGTTGGGACAAAGTAGCAAGAGACATCTTATGTCAGCATTGAGTGAATGATGATTTTTTATTCTCTGCTATAAAAAAAAAAGTTACTATATTTGGATGATGATTATCTCACATGTATTATTTGTGTTTGTGTTCAATTATAAAATTCACAAATTTCATATTCCTAACAGCAACCACAGTATTTAGAAATAATTATGTTTTACAAACATACAAATATTTAAAAGAAAAACTTAAAATGGCTCTAAGACAAATATATCAGTATTAGTTTTGTTAGATGAAGCATTATCAAAAATGATTACTAATTTTTCACTCATATTTTTCCTATTAATCTTAATTTCTGGTCAATTTTATTACAACTTAAGCCGTTGATTCTGAGTCGATAGTGCAAATTGGAAATAAAGGAGAAGCACTTTGTGAGATTTAAACTCACATCCCTACATATAGAGTACAAGTTCAACTTCTAGCTGCTGTAATTGACTAAGAGAGCTTGTCTTATTTGATTTGCACTGTCTACTCACTGCCATAGAACTGAGTACATGAGTAAAATTGAAATAAAAACTAAAAATTAAGATAAAAGATGACATACGAGTCAAAAATTAATAATAGGTTTGAATATATTTTTTATTTCAGTACATAATCAAACCTTTTGTCAGGTCTACAACATTTTAAAACAAATAGTATAACACAATTCCTTTCTTTCTTTTGTGAACATATTCTCTAAGTAACTGTAATAATTTGGTTGTGATTAAATCTACAAAACAATAAAACTTTACATCGTGCTGTGTACATCATGGGGTTGGAGTTGAGTGCTTTTGACAGGAACCATATCTGTTCATAGATAAGGTTCAAAGCGGTTGGAATATCAGATGGCAGTGGGTAAATAAGTGAATTCCAACCTTGGTCTTTTTCTTCTTGGAAGAATCCTTAGACAATGCTGTCTTCTTCGAATGTCTGGAAGAGGCTGCTTTGGTAGGTGGCTTTAGTGTGTGAAATAAAGCAATACATATCAATACAATGCAACAAAAATACAAACTTTTTGTATCAACTAATGATCTATAGTGAATTTTTGATAAGCTTTTTTTTTATTTTTCTGTTGGTCAAACAGCAAAAGGAAGTCAACATATGCATGTATATATTGGTTCCAATCTCTTTAGAATGACTGATAAGAACATCCACCTTCCCAAAATTTATAGACAAATCTTACATGCTGGGATTTCCTCCTAACCAATAAAAAAAAATGGACAATTCTCAATTTCATCTCCTACATTATATTTCTTACTTGCCTTGATGTCAGAATGCTGTAACTATTTGACTGTATCCCTTTTTCATGTGGACACAATTTTTACTTTGTGAATTGTAAACATTTGGCCTTATTACTGTTGCTTTGCTTAGTTTTGACATAAATATATATATATATATATATATATATATATATATATGCTCAGTATTATCTTGCCTGTTCTTTTTTCTGCTTCTTATTGTTCATTGAAAATTTTATCAATTCCATTTAAACCAGACCAATTATTCTACAGCATGCAAAAATGTAAATTCAGATAAATAACTGAAAACTGTAAAAGAGACAGAGAGCCTTCAGATTGAAAATTGTTCAATAACATTAAAAGAAATTAATGTTATTATGATTACATGTTATAAAAAATCCTTTTGAGAACTAACGTGAGCATATTTCAAGACATGCTAAATCATTTCAGAAGTAAGGCAATAAAGCCACTAGGATGCAAGCTGTTAATAAGTGTTAAGAGAATATGAGAAAAACTACTATTAAAGAGAGAGGACAATGAACAATTAAGAAGACATAAGATAACGATTGACATTGCATTTAAATTTGTGAAGATCAAAGGCAATAAAGCCACTAGGACGCAAGGGGTTACTGAGTGTTAGAGAATATGAGAAAATCTACTATTAAGGAGAGAGGACAATAAAAGAACAAGAATTAAGAAGACATAAGATAATGATTGACATTGCAGTTAAATTTTTGAAGATCAAAGTTGACAGAAGAAACCAGAAGTGATTTCCACAAGCGAAAAGTGCAATAGAATGTTAGCATAGAATTTATGGTCACATTTCATGCCATTTCAACTGTAAAATGATGAGACCTTGATGCCAATTCGTAAAGTCTACACACCATAGTGGAAGGTTCATCAGAACAATTACCAGGAAAGTATTTATAGAGAAGGCACAGAGAAGTCATGTTAGGGAGGTGAAAAAGTGACTGAAGCTGAGATGCCATGTCAGGATCAATAACATTGCAGATTCTTTGGATTTTATCAAGAATTTCTAAATATTAGGTTGGTGCAAAAATAATGACGTAATAATATCGTTTTTTGACGTATTTTTTAACGTCAAAAAACGACATTATTATGTCATTATTTTTGCACCAACCTAATATATAGCAGATGCACCAGATCAGATGTGGCAGCAATAGTCAAAGCAAGGACAAATGGTAAACTGATAAACATGTAAGATAGATTCTGGCGAGAAAAATTATCTAGCACGACAGTGAACCAACTTTCTTAGCTGCAGAGTTAGAAATTGATTCAATATACTCTCTCCACTTTGTGTCAGCTGAAAACATTAGACATTTTTGAGATCAGCTGCCAATTTGATCTTATCAAACCAATCAGACTTACTATTAAGACAGGTGTAAATAGTTATATCATCAGGATAGATGCCAAATTGAAAACTGATGACATCAGGAAGGTCATTTATGAAAATTAGGAGCAACGTAGGTCTAAGGATAGAGCCCTGGTGAATACCTGCATTTATGCAAAAAGATCTAGAAGAGTGGCCATTCAAGACAACTTTTATTTTGAGGTTTGATAAGAAAGACTGAATCAGTTCAAAACTTTATTCAATTTTTGAAGAAGACCAGTAGTCCAACTCCTGTCAAATGCCTTTGAGACATACAAAGCAACAACCCGAGCTTCAGCATTCTTATCTAAAACTTGATAGACTTTTTCAGCAGTAATTGTTAACATATCAGCACTTGACCTAGAGAAGCAAAAGTTATATTGCTTATCTGAAGGAAGACCCTGCAATATGAGATGCTTAACCAAGACACTGTGAAGTTTATATTATTAAGTAATACTGTTTCTAAACCAGTGTAGACATATAGTAGCATAGAATATGACCTGATGTATTTTGTTGAGGGTTTCATTTAGCTTAGTCTCTACTGCAGAGTATTAAATTGAAACCAAAGATTTTCATTTTTGTACAATCATCTGAAAAACAAATAACAAGAAAAATTATTATTAAAAGAAAAAACAAAAAGAAAAAAACTTACATTTCCTCCACCAGGTGTATGCCTCGCATTATCCAATGATCCAACTTTAGAACGAATCTGTTTTGTATTAGGCGATGGGGAAGAATTACCAGGTGCACTTCTGGAAATTTGTCGAACTAAAACAGGAGAAATGGCTATTTTTATCATTTTGATAAAATAATACTTTACAGCAAAAAGAAAATCACCATATTTGACAGCATAAAAGACACACAAGCATATTAGATATTATCCCACATTTCAGCAGTACATTCAGAAAAAAATTTTTTTGTCTATGTAAGTATATAATGTTTAAAGCAAGCTGTCAGGACATTAAGAGAAACATTACAAAATAACTTTAGCTATAGCAAAAAACCTCACTGTATATAAAAAGCAAGTTAGCAGTACAGCTGAATTCAAAGCAAGGAATCTCAATAGGGAAATATCTTACATGATTACTTGCTGTTACCCTGTTCCCATGCTCCTTTGCATAGTCTATCAAATAATGTAGCTTTATCCCTTAACTCTTGTAATTATCGTGTTATGGTTAAAATTCTGTGAATTCAATCAGCATCCCATCAGTGTTGTATCTACCAGTGTCAAGCAGTCAAATTGAATGCACCCACATATAAACACACCCAGCCTTCCACTAGTCATTCTTCTTTAGCTAACTTCATATGATGAACATATTTCTCTGCAGCCTTAACATTGTTTCCTAGGTCGGTGTTTTATCATTACCAGTATATCTCCTTTTAGTTATGTCTCCCTTTTTTCTTTTTTTGTAGTTTCCAGCTGGTTAAATGACAGGAGAGTATTGAGACATATTTAGATTTTAGTATAAATCAGTTGATACCGACAAATGTCACTGGTACTTTGTCAGAATTCCTTTGACAGAGCTGGTAGAAATAATAATAACATAGCAGAAAAAACATTAATGTATATAAAAAGCAAGTTAGCAGTAGAGCTGAATATAAAGAAAGAAATCAAAATAGTGATCACATAAGATCATGTTCCTCAGTTCAATGTTTTATCTTTCTTCTGTAGTTTCCAGCAATGACAGTAGTAATTTGAGGCATATTTAGAGATGATGAAGAATCTGGTATTTAGTTACAATAATTCCTTTTAAAGTATCAGCGATGATGATGATGATAATAATAATAATAAAAGAAATGAGAGTCTGAGGTAAAATTGGTACCACAGATACTGAGAGTAAAACAGAGAGAGAGAAAGATGTAGAGACCAAAAGATTGCGACACAATGAGGGATTGGAGAAGGGGATAAAGGCAGTTGCTTGTAGTGAGGGGTTAAATCATGCTTTGTGACCTAACAATCTGTTGAGGACAAATTTACCCCTGAACTACAAGTGAGTGTGACACAAAGAGGGATTGGATGGAGAGTGGTCATTTTAGATAAAGGCAGTTGTTTGTAGTGAGAGATTAAATCATATTTTCGTGACCTGTTAGAGACATTTCAGTATTTGTAACACTATGTTACTTTTCTTATAACTATCTGGGAATGGTCATGCATTAAAAAGTACAAAGCATCATTAAAAAAAATTATTAGTGAATCCATGTAACTTAAACGTGTCTATTATGTTTTGCTATTCAGACCAACATGCTCATTTTGGTTGTTACACTAACAACATTTCAGCTGTTGGTCTCTCCAGCATTCTTCAGTTGTATGTCATACTCAGTAACCTGGAATTTTGAACCAAACAATTTTATTCAATTCATGGGAATAGATTTCAATTTTCTTCCTTAGAGGATATCCTGTACATCCAGAAAATTTCAACAAAATTACCAAGTATGACAGTGAATTTGAAACTAGTTTTTACCTAAATAGATTCATACAACTAATGCTGTCAGAACAGTTACAGTGCCTCCAACAAATACTGCATCAGAGCTAAAGCATGATTACCTGTAACTCAAGTCTCCCCAACAGTACCTCATGATATCATCAATATTTGTTGGTTTTCCATTACAGTGGGAGAATACCAAATCCATACAAATGGGACCTCTTAATATATTTCCTCTTTCCTTCTGGCAACAATCTAAGTTTAGTTAAGTATGCTGAGGTTGAATTGACAATAAAATGCTGGTATCCAACTTCAATAGGAAATATATTGTTTGTTCAACCATTTTTATGCATTGCTCTTAACAATCTTCATACTTTTCCAACTTACATTCCAGTGTTCCTGAAAATGAATTAACATTAATTCAATGACATAAGCTCCTTTGTTTTTAATGAACTAGAGTTGTACAAAATAACCAAAAGAATATAAACTCAATCAAAAATATGGATAAAAATTAATGTATAAATTACAATGGAGTTTAAGCACAAATTTTACAAATATTAAAGGATTGCAAATATAGCTCTACTTTACTGTAGAAAAAAAAGTTTACTTTTCAATTTGTTTGTTCATAATCTTTGTAACATATTCAAAGGGATTTCAGAATATGGTTTTTCTTTACGAACCTTTCTACCAACTCAAACCTTCCTATTAGTTCCCTATTTTAGAACTGAGTTCTTTATGAATTTTTTCGTCTACTCCAAATATTTATGGTTAGTTCCTAATCCCTTAAGCTATTAACAGAAGATAAATGAATGTTTACTGAAAATAAAAGTAAAAAAAATATCAAAGGTTAGTGTACATGATTATTTTATATAAGATAAATATAGCTCATTTAAAATAGAAGGTACTTACAAGTTATGTAATTTTTAACTGCCTGTATAAATAATAAATATAATAACTTAATTTCCTTAAAAGGTAATTCAAAACAGCAAGATTCTGGAAATTATATATGGTGCTTTATTTTGACATACTCCATTAAAATGTTTCGAGATGCAAGAGACATAACTCTTGAGTGAAAAATGACTTTTACTAAGGGAGATAACTTTGCAGAAAGTGCATTAATGGGAAAATCGCCGGATGACACGAAAATCTCTTAGATTATTTGATATATGATTAGAAATAGTGAAAAGAATGGACAGGAAATATAATTTGCAACAGTTTAAATTAAAGTGAGACGTTCAAAAAATTAGAAGGAAAAGTATAATGATAAAAAAAGTTATTCTCCAAGGAGGTCACTGTATTTCATTTTTGTCCCAAAACTGGCTTTAAATCAAGTCCTCACTTATTCAATCGTTCAATTCATTGAAAAATGAAAGCTTAGAAAATTAAAGGAACATATTTATATCAGAATCGTACCTTTTTAAAATTATGTATCATTTAAAACTTACACCCATTGATTCAATTGGTGTTTAATTTACAGTAATGAACACCATTATGCTTTTTTCCATAAATTCATTGCTGAAACCTTCATTCCCATAATAATGTTGCTTAATCTTTATTCTAAGAATAATTAAAAACAACTAAAACGAAAAAAATGACAAAAAACAAATTTAAATATTTGTCCTATCCATGAATTTTATGTTCTTTGCAATTTCCCAGCTATAAAATACACATGGAAATTCCACTACTGTACTATTGATATATGAGTTTAAAATCTTTAACCAAATATGAGAAACAATTGTCTTTATTATTTTATCTGTCCATACTTTTTTTTGTATCCTGACTACCACTGAAAGTTTGTCTGCACAAAATGCAGTCTGCAAGACTACCCAGTGTGGCCCATGAGAAATTTTTAAAATATTAAATGTTTTTGTGTCCATCAGAATAAATTTGGCAACTGAAAAAAAAAAAAAAGAAATCAGTTTTGTGGATGCAATATTTTAATCTCTTTGTATCTAACTAACCCAGGCTTACAGCCATATCATGTTGAATCACCGGGTCTTGTACAATCACCAAAGTTAAGCAACACTGAACCTGGTTAGTATCTAGATAAGTGACCACTTAGGAATACCAGGTGCTGTAATCTTGGATGTGCAGGTGGTGAAATGGATAACAGATCAAAATTGGAAATCGGACAGTTGAGTTCCAGTTACAGTCGGACTCATTATATTAACTTACAAGCAAATACACAACGTTTCGGCCATTGTACACTCCGGCCTTCTTCAGGTGGTTGGAATGTCGTACTGAACCCTTTATTTCGCTCACTGGGGTAGACTGTTCTAGTTCCACATGCTGAAACGTTGTTATAAATAGGGCGACAAAGATGAGGACAATAGTCCAAATAATGTAAATAATATAGTAGCTCATCTCAGGAATATAGACAGGCTCTGTTTAACTCTCTATAGAAAAAGAAAAATATGTTCCCACCCACTCTATGCCATACAACTTTAATCAAGATCTCTTTCTGATTCACAAATACATTTCACTAAATATTCCACAGCCGGATATGTGTGTGCTAAGAAAGCAAAACCTAAAATAAAAAAGCTCAGGGGCTTATGGACCAGATGTTCTAAGCATCACATCTGCTTCACAAAACAAATCTCAACGAAAATCACAAAAAAAGGGCCGAGCCTGGGAGCTGTGCCTGTTAAACCACAGATAAGGAAATTGACTTTGTCACCCCAGTACTGATTTCAAGCCTAACAACGACACTTTACTCGCGCTAACACACAGCTTCACTGATTCACTCCAGGCCTCTCTCCTGAGAACCAACCCAACAAATCCATCAACTCCCGGTCTTACCAACAACACCTTTACACCTAATCAACAACAATTATCAACAATCCTCATCTTCATTGGCATATTCACATTTCAACTGTTGTACACTCCAGTGATTGTTCTAGTTCCACATGCCATGCCTCTTCCAGATGTCTCAGTTTTTGGTTCACTACTGCTGTAGCCTTGTAATGAACTCATAACTCTTTGGATCTAATCAATAGATCTAACCAACACCTTTATCCATTAGACTATCTGTGTACGAATTTTTAGGACTTATAAACTTAATGTCTCAGCTTCAATTTTTACCAATGTTCATATTGCAATTTTTTACCAGAACTTATATTTCAATTTTTTTGTGCTTATTCCTTGCTTTTCTCTAGCATTCCTTATTACTGGTTCCCATATTGTATTCATTTCTATGTTTGGTTGGCTCAGGAGATTTTTGTCACCTTTTCATATATGTATTCTGAAAATTGATCAATTGCAATTTAAATCCTTGTTTGTTCTTTCCTTTACTTGTCATAATATCAATATATCTGTTTTTATCTCACTGACACTGCAAATTCCTAATCATGTAATAGGTGAGTCATGTAATCAAAAGCCAGTATTACCCTGTCCATGCAACCAAATGCAGTTTTTGGACAAATGAAATTTTCTGTTAAATTTGCCTCTCATATTTTTGATGATCTTCACTCAGGGAAAAATTCAAAATTTCATTCAACATTTATAACTAATACTTATCTCTGTGTCTTAATCGCAAAGTAAAATTTTAAATCAGAAATTTCCATGAAAATTCAAACAAAGGCATAATTTGACAAAATTTATATCTGGAAATAAAACCCTATTTTCAAGTTGTAAAATGAAAAAGTGATTATACAAACCTGGACTCTGAATCGACGATGGAGGAGATTTCCTTGGCGATTTACTCCTTGCATCTATTCTTGGCCCAACACTTTTAAAATCAATTTTCTCACTAAAAATCTTCACATTTCCACCACCAGGCCTGTAAGTTTCATTTCGAGCATTTATACCATACTTCTTTCTCCCATCAGGAGATAGTGGGGAAATCTAAAAATTTAAAAAAAAAAAATGAAAGGAAAATACCAAATTCAATTTTAGTCTTGATTATCTTTTTTAAATTTTATTCTAGCCAAATTTTATTTTTATTGATCAATAAAGTAAAATAAAACCTTTCAATAAACATTTCTTCTAATTTATGTAATACTCAGATTTTTAATAAAAAGATAATGGCTAGTTGCTCGTCTCTGAGCATACGCATCTGCTAGTGTGGCCATCTAATCCCTATTGCAGATGCCTTGTATTTCTTCATGGATTATACTGCATTTATGCCAGTTTACAGTTTTTGGAGAGAATGCATAATCAAGAATGACCAATAGTTTGGGTAAAGGCAATATACTCAAAGTGTTAGACACAATGACTTAAGACTTCATTCTAACGCAACCAACAGCTCCTAAGCAGGTTTGTCTACCCAATTTCACTGACAACGTTTGGGTCAATGCATAGTGTAACTTTCAAGTCCTTCCCAATAGTGATGCAGGCTGGGATCATTTTCCATGACCAATATTATCATGAAGTTACCTTATTGATAAATCGACCATGATGAAATTCAAACATTGATCTCAGTCAGAAAGCTAATGCTCTAACAATGTGGCCACAATAGAATATAAAGATTTAGTAAAAGTGCTTCAGATGAGAACCTTATATGTGATTGTCTATTTCTGGCAAAGTTCAAAGTATTTATAAACAACTACAGAGTATTTTACAATCATACCCCTCCTCACTACAAGGAATTGATACTATATATGTGAAAGCTGAAACATTTAATTTTATTTGTTGATATATTACCACATACATCAAAATGTCCAAATGAAAGGTGTGCATTTCTTAAGTAGGGTAACTGAGCTTTGCTCTGTCATGGTAGCTTCTCATACTCATTAGTAAAGACTGGTTTCCTTAATGGAAAACGGGGAATACAGGTTTGATTCCTGTTGGGAGGTACTTTAGTTTCTTTAGAAGGACACTTCTACTTCCCTAGACCAGTTAACATAAATTTCATTGTTTAAAACCAGTCCACTCAAGCACATATAGCCACTAAATATAAGGTTTATAGTAATAAGAAACTAACACATTACCTGAAAATTAACAAATGTGATTAAATATTCAGAAATAAATATTAGGAAATATATTTTTCTATATAAGCAGTTTGTATTGCTTCCCAAGTGAATACTACTGCTGATAATATTGTGAATATTGCTCATAAATGTACATTACGAATTAGAGATGTCAATATCAAACGAATACAGAAGTTTAAATATCTGGGACATGTTATAAGAGGATGGAAAATGCAACACCAAAATCTGAATGTGCATCAGATTAGCAAAAGTTGCCTTCCAAAAGCTAAGCAAAGTATTAAGAAACAGGAAAATTGTTAGAAACAAAGAGTACTGAATTGCTGTGATATTAATCCTCTTGAATTGCAGTGAATGTTGAACAATCTCACTGCAGATGAAGAGAAAACTAGAGGCAACAGAAGGATACTGAGAATTCAATGGACAGAGTATGTAAGCAATGAGGAAGTCTTAAAAAATGGTAACATAATGAACACAGAATCAGAAAAAGACAGCTGAAATTTCTTGCATACATGAGGAAGGAGGGCTTGGAAAACTTAACACTCACAGGGAAAACTGATAGCAAGTGAGATAGGGTAAGGCAGCAGGCCATCTACCTGACAAGCTTGTGTGAATGGTAGAACAAGGGCCTTGGCAAAGGAGAAAACACTGTGAATGGCCACAAGGAATAGAAAGTTATGGAGAGCCATGATCGCCTACATCCGGAAAGGATACAGCACATAGAAGCCTAACAGATGCCTCATTGAATGAAAAGTAACAAATCTGATGTTCATTCATTGAAACTACATTTAGCCAAGAGAAAAAAAATATCATTAATTTTCACAAACCTTTGACTGGTACTCATCAAACTCCTGCTCAGCCAACAAACGATCTACAAGATTTTAAAAAAAGTATAATAAGCAAAAGCAAATCAGTTTTTAAAAAATAAACACGTAAGAGAAAACTATGAGTGTTATTTTAATTTTACATCAATCAATTTTCATATTGCATTTGTTCTACACACATCAGCAGTTAGATCAATAAAAGAAATAAAAAACATATCACAAATATTAGTGTGTTAATATTATTAAAGAATCTAAAAAACAAATAATAATAATAATAATAATGATAATAATAATAATAATAATAATAATAATAATAATAATAATGTCCTGATTTAATTAAAAGAAAGTAAACTGCACAATCAACAAAAGAAAAAAACAGAAAGTAAGATAAGAAATATTAGACATGGTGACAACACTTTAAGTTTGAAAAAAGCAACACAAAGCCTGCATCACAACAGGCTTGGGTAAAACATAAGGGGGGTGGTTTATGCCACAGTTCTGGTCCATGCCACACTGTTTTAGAGAAAAAGGATTTGGTTTACAAGTTTGGGGTGTGCTTGATTTGAATTTCATGCATGGTTTGCATGCGATTCTAGTTTCATTTATTCTACAAATGCAGCTGTTTCATCGTGAAAACCAGATTATTGCTCATTATATATATATATATATATATATATATATATATATATATATATATATATATATATATATATATATATAATAAGCACATGCACACATATTTAATTAATGGTGAAATAAAATTAAGTTAATGATTTAAAAAAGAAATGATTTTTCAATGAAAATTATATTACCACAACTGCTGATCTGCTTAATCCCTATCCTCCTAGTGTCAGTTTAAAATCATGCCACCTTTTTTTTTTAAATGTATTTAATCTGTAAGTTCTAATTTGGGGGAGAGAAGATTTCACTGAAATATGCTGGAAAATTTACAAGTTTTCACCTGAATTAAGTAAATACAAAATCTAAGCAAAATGGTCACTATATATGGTAAAATAAAAGGCAGCATCAGTTTAAACTGACTCCAACCAGATATTTTATTTTTGTGATGTTTGTTTTTTTTATGTTTATGTATCTTACATTATTTATTTTTCAGGCCTATATAAACCCAGGAGATTTTTTTTACAATGATGTCTGACCTGTACAAAGTCCAAGAGCCACTCGAGGTAGAGATTTATAAAGTAAAAGGCACAATTTATATGTGAGGAAGATAATGGTTAAACCTAGAGAAGATAATGGTTAAACCTAGACTTGCACAGGTTAAGATTGTAGCAATCAGGAAAGCATCCTCTTGGGGTTCTGACTGGTCCAAACAACTCTTACCTTACTTATACTACTTCTGTCCTATAATAATTTTTACTAGTTTTAATGTGTAAAAATTTCACGGTTTACCTATTTTAAATTTCTGATGAATCTTAATTATTTAGTTAATGATTGAATAAGCTCCTGGTGAATTCTACAACAATAAAATATCCATAAAAATTTCCCTATCGCATCATTAAATATTTACCTTTCATTTTCTCACTGAAACCAAGTACCACCTTCAACATATCTTTTGTCTTATCACATGATTAGAATGGAATAGTCCATTATTTATGAGGTATTAGCAGGAGATGTTAAACACTTCTTTCTTTCAATTTCTCACTAAAACCAAGTAGCATCTCTCATGTCATTTCTGTCTTTTCATGCAGTCAAAACAGAATAGTCCATTATTTATGAGGTATTGGCAGGAGATATTAAACACGTCTATCAACCTTTATTTTTTCACTGAAACCAAGTAGCATCTTTGATATGTCATTTATCTTTCCCCATGATCAAAATGGTATAGTCCATTATTTATGAGATATTAGCAGGATGTAATGGTTGTGCAAACTAAGGAACTAATGAAAGGAGGGACAAGCACAATTATTATATTCATTAAATCATATAATTTAATCATACTCATTTCCATTCCTTAGGGTTTCATTTTTTTAAATGTCTTTCTGATAAAAGACTATTTGAGAATTAATATAAATATCTTGTAAACTATTAGGTTGGTGCAAAAATAATGACATAATAATGTTGTTTTATGACGTTAAAAAATACGTCAAAAAACAACATTATTACGTCATTATTTTTGCACCAACCTAATAGATCTGCAAGTTCCTTATTTCTCCGAGACATTTTTTTTTTTTTTTGTTAGATGTGTTTTGAAGGTGTTCAATTAAAGTAAAGAGTATTTCAGTTTTAAAATATTTAAATAACAATTTTTGATAAATAGTCTAAATTATATATACCAATATTAAATAAAACAATTTTTTTTCCATACAAAATGATACTATTTCCAAACTGGTGTGTTGTGACAATTAAGTGGCTAATTAATTACCCATTTTTTTATTATTATGATTAACTAAATTTTTAATTCAATTATATCTTTTCATATACATTTTGAATTCTTCTATATTTGGCTTTATTATTATAAAATTTTATCCACTGTGACCACTAGCCTTCTTCAGATCTTTCTCAATCTGGATAACATTCAGAAGGTAACCCGGATTGACAGACACCAGAAGACCAGAGGGAAACAACAGTACACATGTAAATAATGATCACTTCTCATACCAGAAATTCAGATAAAAATAAAAATTAAAAAGATATCTTAGAGGAGTGCTGAAAAATTCTCAGCCTAACTCACTTCCCAAAATCTGAACAAATTCAACCAAGAAATTTTCAGCACCCTTCTTGTAAACTTTTGCATTTACAGATTAGCAGTAGTGGTGGGGGTGGTAAGTGGTTTCATTAATTCTTTTGATCATTATGAATTGACAAATTGATTCCAATATACAGCCATGATTAAAAAGAGTGCTTAATATGAAGGATCTCAGAAATCCTAAGTCCTTGTGATAAAATTAACAATATTCTGAAAGTTTCTAAAAATCATTCAAATGAATTCCTCTGGACTTCAATATTGTTGGTGTTTTGTAAGAAAACACAAAACAACTTAAAAAATAAACTAAAAAAAAGAAAAATAGGATTAGAAAATTATTTTTTTTATTTAAACAATTTAAAACATTTATATAAAAGTTAAAATTTAAAATATTTAAATTGAAATTTTTAAAATTTAAAAAAAATCAAAAAATATTAAAATCAAAATATAATTTAAAATACACATAATTTTAAAAAATGTAAAATTTTAAATAAAATTAAAAAATCTTTAAAATCTAAACTTTTAATTTTTTTTTAAATTGTAAATATTGAAAATTCAAAATAAGTTTTAAATTTAAAATAAGATTTAAAATTCTAAAAATCTAAAGATAAAACGAATTTAAATAAAATTTTAAAAATCTAAAATAAATTTTGAAATTTTAAATAAAAAATGTAAACATATACTTAAGCACAATATCTCCATTAAAAAAGAAATTGTTAAATTATCTTTGATTTTAAATTATCTTGTTTTAATGCTTTATTTGATGTTCTCTTTAATAAAAAATAACTATTTTGTAACTTACAGAATTTGAATCTTTAAGGATATTATTGTTTTGGTTAATTGTCAAAAGACAAATATGTCAGTTTTATCAACTACAACAAGAATCTATTTTAGAATATGCCATTCTTACCTACAATTTCAAATAACAGCCTCCTTCCTCAATTCATAGTTTTATGTAGCACTATCTTTTATATCATTTTTTGAAATAAAAATTTTACATGTGAAAATAAAGAAAACTTTTCATTATGTTTGCAGACTTAATTTAAATTTCAAAAAGCATAAATGGATTTCAAGATAATTGTATTTTATCACAAAGACTCAGGTTAAGAGTGATAGCAAATCAGGTGTTTAAATTTTTTATCTTTTCTATGAAGAAAAATTTTGATTAAATAAATGAAGGCTGGCACTAAACTCACCTCCGCAGGAGACAACTGCAATAAACTTTATAAACATTATAATACTGGGAAATTTTTTTTTTCTTCATTGTATTATAAGTCCTTTAGGGTGGACTGAAAATCATTTAGATTAAGAATGAGTTAACAATTTTTATGGCCCAAAAGTTGATATTCTGTTATTTACATGTCAAATTATATATATATATATATATATATATATATATATATATATATATATATATATATGTTTCAAGCAACACCCTTCTTGTCCACATTGCAAATGGTAAGAAGAAATTGTTCATTTTCATATTAAATGACAGTGTTTTTTTATCTATTTTCTTAGAATATAAGTAAAAAGAAAGCAAATTTGAATATTGCATAATATGAACCCTACTTTTATATTTGTAAATACAAGCATTCATTCATACATTCTAAAAACAGAAAAAGAATAAAACTAAAGGTTAAGATATCAGTCCAAATATCCATTTTCTTTCTCAAGATGTGACAAACAAATGTTATAGAAATATATTTTTCCTTATCATATTGATTTACTTTATATTCCAATTTATGGTGAGCAACATTTTAAGAGGAAAATTTGAAATAATAAAATAGTTAAATGCCTTTAAATGTAAAAAGTTGACAAAAACAATCTAACAGTTAAAAAAATTCAACAGTTAAGAAAAGAAGCAATTTTACATCTATTGACAAATTTTACAGAAACAAGTAAGATCTTAGTTTTAACTTCAAATGAAAGAATTCACTGGAACCTTTTAAAAACCTTAAATAACTCACATTTGCATAACATAAAGTAAAATGGAATTTGTGAAAACCAGTTCGATGTTTAAAATTCTTTTATTTCCTTTTTAATGCATTTTGTATCCAACTGGTTTCATGAATTCCATCCTATATATCTTATTTAGATATTTCATGTCAATCATTTGGCATCCCGTACTTTAAACTGAGACAGACATGCACTTAATATATCAATAAGTCTGTAACTTAATGATAAATCAAAGGCTTTTAATTTAAATAATTAATATTTAGTTTTCCATCTCCTTCCTTGTTAATGCACTTAATTCAGTTATTAATATTCATCACACACTCAAGTATATGAATATGCCTATAGCTTAGCATTTATTTTCCTCAACAAATATCTTTCAGCATAAGTGCATTGAGAATGAAGGAGATTAATTTTATGGTAGCTATTAACCATACATAGGGTGCATCAATAAGACATGAAAAAAGCATTCATTTTTTACACAGTAGATATTTGTTTTTCAATTTAAGTGCATTTATTATCACAACTGAATTAAGTGCATTGGCAAAGGAGATTAATGCAGTATTGAAAGTAATACATAGATGCATCAATAAGATTGTAGCCAGATGATGAAAAAAGACAATTATTTTATGTAACTAATATTTAGTTTTCAACATAATCTCCTTCCTTTTTAGTGCACTTAATTCAGTGGTGAATAATAATCATATATGTAGATATAGCAATAAGTTTATCAACTTATATTGAAAAGCATTTATTTTACACAAAAAATATCTATTTTTCAATATCATCTCCTACCTTGTCAATGAACTTAGTTCAGTGGTGAATATTAATTACATAAATCAAACATTATACAATGAAAATTTCAGTTCAAGATTTGGCTAATAACTGTGTATCGGCCTATGTAATTATTGATTTGCCATCTTCAAATTACCGTTAAACAAATTGAAACAGAAAACGGGTCATAAATGGAAATATTTGTATTTGTATCATTCTCTCTAAATTCTACTTCCACGCATTCATTTTTGTAAAAAAATAAAATCTTAAAATTAAAAGAATATTTCTAAATTTCTAAAAGTTGTCAGAGGGAAATGAAAAATTTTCTCCATCCCATTACATAAAAAACATTGTAAAAGATGGTCTAGACACATAACCAAACATTACTGTTTGTTAAGTTCTCCATTGACACATTCACACAAATGTACAATATTCAATTTTGCTTGCTTTGCAAATCATTTTGACAAGAATCAAATAACGGCTTGTAAAAACAATAAATCCTTTTCTAGAAATATATAGAATAACAATTGAAGAATAGGTGTAATCAAATGTATTTTGATCAATTTGACCTTTTTAAAAATTCGTATGCATATCGACATATCCAGAAATGGTGATCTGGCAGCAACTGAGGCAGTGATGAGTGATCAATTCTGACAACAGCTTTTAGAAGATAGGGAATCTAAAATCTGCATTAAAAGACACACATGCCCAATTTGCAGCCTTCAATATCGCATGCAGTAATAAAGGTGAGGAGGATACAAGCAGTACATTAGTAGCAACATACAGTGACAATAAACTCACAACATTCGGAGAAAAGAAAAGAAACAATTGAATCCACAAACTTCAACATATATCTAATGTTTATTATTTTCCCTTTCTTTATACAGGGGATGGGGAATTAGTACAACTAGAAGTTAACCAAAAACATCATGCAAACTAAGAAAACTAAACAATATTACAACTTGAAAAGTACATTTTATTTATATATATATATATATATATATAAAATGTACCAGCATGTGTGCATAAGTATAAATATATAATATATATTACTCCTAGGAGGAAAAAATGTGACAAGCCCCAAATGCCAAAAGTCAATGCTTTGGAATACAGAAGAATATTGCAAAAAGACTTGCATCCCATAAATAACAAGTTGTTTTCTCTGGCAGAATTATTTCCAAGAAAAATATGGTGTATATATGTAGAATCTGTGGCCAAAATGGATCCAACGCAAAATATGAAAAGTCAATTAATGCTTTGCAAAAAGAATTACTTGACACAAACTGAAAGTTGTTATCTAAAAAGGAATAATCAGTTGTTATTCTTTTAATAAGACAATGCTTATGCATACACTGCAAATACCACAAAAAATTGGTTTGAAATCAAGTCTATAGGACATATCTTTTGGTCTGGTTAGAGTTTAGATTTGAACAGGAGAGAGAAAATTTGGGATTGCATTAAAGATGAACTAGCCAGGACTCATTCCCAATGACTTCTCAACTATTTGAATCATTGACATTGAATGAAAAAAGCAATTAACACATTTGAATACAGATTATTGCAGAAAGTTTTGCATCTCATAATAGAGAAGTTATTTTCTAAAGAGGAAGAATCAGTTGTTATTTTTCAACAAGACATTATTATTGCTCTTGTTGCAAAGACAATCAAAATGTGACTTCAAAACTAATCCTTTTGGCCAGGTCAGAGTTCAGATTTGAACCTGATAAAAATATTTAACTTTTTCATCAAACACAAACTGGGAAACATTTATCAAATACTGCTCACTGTTTGAGGCTATCAACATTGAATAAAATATTAACTGTTCATTCTATAAAAATCTATTAAAAAGTTTATATCTACAAGGCTTAAGCCTTTAAAGAAATCAAAGGGAAATCCATCCTATACAAAGTTACTTTATCTATTTAATTCATGTTCATTTTCTGATAATTCATTTGGCATTAAGAGCATTAAAAACTTATGGTTTTGCCATTTGAGGTTTCCAATCATTTTTTTCCCTAGGGCTGTAGATATAATCATACTTATAGTAAGCATATACATTCATGTAAATACTTATACAGATACAAAGGTAAGTCAAAAGTTGAGCACCACAAGAATAAATCTGTTACATATTTAACAAATATTTTCAAATCATATTTCATTGTCTGAACAAACCAGTGTTTAATCCATGATCTAACCACATTATAATAATCTGTGTAATGCACAACTATTGGATCACCTATGCATACATGTGGAATACATATTGGAAATACATATGAACACACAATGCAGTGTTCATATGTATTTAGACAGTTAAATAAATCTATATATAGCACAGCTGTATAAATATACCCACTCATATGTACCAACATGAATGCATACAGATATGTCTGTATAAAGTGTATATGTATGCAAATGAACATGTGTATATATATATATATATATAAATACATACATACATAGACACTGAAATACAAGAAAATACATACAAGAGGACACTGAAAAATTCTCAGCTCAACCAAGAAGCCTTTCCAAAAAAAACAAAAACAAAAAACAAATGATCTTATATTTGGTCTAATTTTGAGAAGTGGGTCAAGCCAAGAAATTTTCAATGTTACTCTGCACATGTATATTTATCGAATTTAACTGTAAAATGAAATGCAGTGATACCACTATAGAAGCCTTTTAAAACCAGTCACAAGTTTTATGCAAATTTGACAAAACTGATTTTTTTTTAAATTTAAAAAATCTTTCTGTAAATAAATAATACAGAATTAAATAGCAATATTTAACAATTCCACTGCTCCCTATATATTTTTATAAAACTTACATTGCCTGCTGTCGATGTGATATACATTTTAAAAACAATGCGTAATGTCAGTCCCTAGCATTATTGTTAAAAACTAACTAGCGCTTAGTGCTATTTCCAAGCCAACATAAAGATATAGTAATGTACAATAAAACCTGTTTTATGATATATTTTTATTATATTGTGTGTTGAGGATGTTGTCTAGCTCAGTTTATACTGCAGAGTGTCTGATCAAAACCAAATTGGCAGCATTCATGAGAAATCACTGTAAGCATCTTTATGGCAATTTATTTCCAGTAAATAGCAATTCCCCAACTTTTCCCAAAAGAAGCAAGCACAGCCATAACAAGACAGCAGTGGAAGTGTTAAAAAGGCCCTGTTTAAAATAAGCAAAAAATCAAAGATATTGTAATTTATAGTGGCATCACTCTTTCGGTTTGCATATAATTCAATGACTCATTAAACGTACCACTCATTATATAAATTTGTCATAATGTAATAGAAACGTATATATCAAATATCACTGTATATTGCTACGTCTGCTATGAAACAACTGTTTTACACATATGGTTTGTCCAATGCAAGCTGCAAAATAATAGCGGAACAGAGACAAAAGGCTAACACACCCAGGCACACACAATTGCTTGCTGCAAGGGAAAACTATTAAGCTCATACATATAGTTCAACCTTTTCTTGAACGGGCAATGGTTGACTTTGGCTTGGTAGGTGAGGCCATCCTTTTCTCAGGTGATGTCACTCGAGAAGATTTTTGTGGACTGCAACTTCGCATTCGATGGGTGCCTGGAGACTGTAGTGAGGCCGAGCGCGAGTGCACTGGTGTATACTGATTGGAGGCGGATTCCATTGTACTTTTGATCTTAGCCAGTCTCAGTTTCTCCGTTTTCGTTGTTCTTTTTAGAATAATATTTCGACTGGTAGATCGACCTCGTGTCTTTCCACTTGACGTCTCATCTTTCTTTCTAGACGAAGTGCTGGAATGCTTTGAAGAATCAGAGCTATCTGTCTTATTAGGAATCTTCTTTGCAATCGGAGAGATCTTAGACACTGGCTTACTCTTGTCCACACTGCTCACTTTGCAAGAGCCAGATTTTGATTTTGTAGAACTGGCGCTTCCTTTGGGCTTCTTGGAGGTGCTTGAAGATTTCTTGGGACTGCTGGATTTTTGTTTTGGTACACTACTTGCAGAAGTCTTTTTTTCTTTTTTACTTCCTTTTTCAGGGCTCGATTTTTTAGATTTGCTTTTTACTGGCTCTCCTTTGCTTGTGGCAGATTCACTTCTGCTTTTACTCTTGGACTCTTTCTTTTTCAGTTTTTTAGTCTTTGTTTCTTTGGTTTTTGATGGTTTGGCACTGTCCTTAGAAATTGTTTCCGAGGTGAGTATTTTAGCACGTTTTGGCACAATCAATTCAATTTTATTTGCCACACTTCCATTCTCAGTTTTTATCACTTGCACAATTTCTTCAGCATCTTTCTGTAATAATTCGTTATCAATTATTTGGATTTGTTCAATTTCTGTAAAAAGCTGCTTTTCTTTAACCTTTTCATCTAAAATCGTTCTATCCAAATCTGCCTTAGAAACATCAACTTCTCTCATAGGATCTAAATTAGTTTTATCTTCCAGTTCTATTACTTTATTTGTACTAACAGCAGTTCCAAGTGTTGAATCATTTTCAGCACCTACACTTTTTATTTCAACAGCAGTAGAGTCAACATCAGATATTCCTCGTATATTATCAGATTCCTTACCATTTTCCACAGATTCTACCAGCTTGATTTCCTTACCGTAAAGAGGGACTTCTGGTTCAATTTTTTTTGCAATGCCAATTTCACATACGGGTGTATTCTGAGCTAAAATATCAGATGAACTAAACTTTGACTGACTTTCTTCGGTTAAAATGACATTCAACAAACCCATTGGATCAGGTTCTCGTTCACTATCAACAACTGGTTTCTCCAGAATATGGCATTCAGCAGATTCAGCAGGCATATGGAACTGGTCCTTAGCTTTTTGGCTATCATCAGCAGGAAGAATTTCATCAACTATGCTTTCCAAAGTAGTTTGGTTTTCAGAAATTTCTTGAACGGGCTCAGGAGGACATACTGCAGCTACATTAGGTTCCCCAGTATCAATTGCACTCGGAAAGACAACAACAGTCCTATTATCCAAAGCATTCTTTTCCGTTGGAGAAGCTTCCACTGAAACACTTTGAAAGTCAGAAACAGTTTCAGAAACAGTATGTTCAGCAGACATGTTTTCACATTTTGCTGCACTTAATGAAGATATGTCTTGATTTTGAGCATGTAACACTTCATCAGCAATTACAGTTGCATTACTATCTTCAATAGGAACAGCTTCTGCTACTACTGCAGATTTAATGTCTTCTACAGAAACAGCTTCAGTTGGGATACATTCCTCTCTATCATCGGGTGTAATTACTACTGCAGGAAGAGATTTAGCTCTAATATTTTGTTCTGCTACCAAAGCTGGTTCAACTTCTTCAGCAGGAACAGTTTCAGCTTGTATATCTTCTTTTGTTACCTCAGCTGGTTTAAATTCTTCAGTGAATACAGGCTTAATAGGTTTGATTTCAACTTCAGCTGATTTAATGCCCACTTCAGCTGGTTCAATTTCCACTGAAATCGCTTCAGCAGATACAGGCTCAACTGCCTTAAAATCCTCTACAGTTGCAGCTGGTGTAAGTTCTTCAGTAGTGGCAGGTCCAACAGGTACCGTTTCTGCTGCAGATCCATTTTTAGCTAATTTAATATCCTCAACAGATGAAATAGCAACTGGTTTCATTTCTTCTGCAAGTGCAACATCAGCAGATTTAAGAGCCTCTACAGTCTCTTCATCAGCTATTGCAATTTTCTCTATAGTAGTTACATTGGCTACTTCATATTCTTCTGTGGAAAGTATCTCTACCACTTTACTTTCCTCTGGGGCAACTGCTTCAGATAGTTTACTATCCTCTGCAGGAGCTATCTCTGCCAGTTTACTTTCATCTGCAGGACCAGCCTCAGCTTGTACACTTTCTTCTACTGTAGCTACCTCAGCTGGAAGAATTTCTTCTTCAACTGTTGCATCAGCTAGTTTACTCACTTCTGTAGGAGAAACCTCAGTTGTTTTCCTTTCCTTTGTAGGAGCAGCCTCAGCTGGTTGACTTTCTTCTGTGCGAGCAGATTTGGCTGGTTGATTTTTCTCTTCAATTACAGACTCAGCCAATTTAATTTCCTCTGTGGCAGTAACCTCAGATGGTTTACTTTCCCCTGCAGGAGAAGACTCTGCCAGTTTACTTTCCTTTGCAGCCTCAGCCAGTTTAATTTCATCTTCTGGAGCATCCTCAGCTGGTTTGCCTTCCTCTTCTGAAGCACCCTCGGTCGCTTTACTTTCCTCTGCCAGATCAGCATCAGCCGGTTTACTTTCCTCTTTAGGAGCAGTTTCGGCTACTTTACTTTCCACTGCCAGACCGGCCTCATCCAGTTTACTTTCCTCTTCCCGAGCTTGCTCAGCCGGTTTACTCAGCTCTGCAAGGGTAGCCTTGGCCAGTGTATGTTCCTCTCTTGGAGTAGCCTCGGCCAGTTTAATATCATCTTCAATGACTGGCTCGTCTGCTTTAGTTTCATCTGCGGGAACTACCTCAGCCAGTTTATTTTCCTCTGTGGGAGCAGACTCGACCGGTTGAATTTCCTCTGTAGGAGAAGAATCGTCCGGTTGAATTTCCTCTGTGGGAGCAGAATAGGACGGTTTACTTTCCTCTGCAGGAGCAGCCTCAGTGAGTTTACTTTCCTCTGTGGGAACAGACTCAGCCGGTTTACTTTCGTCTGAAGGAGCAGTCTCGTTTGGTATACTTTCCTCTGCAGGAGGAGACTCAGCTGGTTTACTTTCCACTGCAGGAGGAGACTCAGCTGGTTTACTTTCCTCTGTGGGAGCATCCTCAGCCGGTTTACTTTCCTCTGCCAGAGAAGGATCGGCCAGTTTACTTTCCTCTATGGGAGCATCCTCGGCCGGTTTACTTTCCTCAGTGGGAGCATCCTCGGCCGGTTTACTTTCCTCAGCGGGAGCATCCTCGGCCGGTTTACTTTCCTCAGCGGGAGCAGCCTCAGCCGGTTTACTTTCCTCTGCAAAAGCCGCCTCAGCCGGCTTACTTTCCTCTGCAGGAGCAGCTTCGGCCAGTTTACTTTCCTCTGCGAGAGCAGCCTCAGCCGGTTTACTTTCCTCTGTGGGAACAGACTCAGCCGGTTTACTTTCGTCTGAAGTAGCAGTCTCGGTTGGTATACTTTCCTCTGCAGGAGGAGACTCAGCTGGTTTACTTTCCTCTGCAGGAGGAGACTCAGCTGGTTTACTTTCCTCTGCAGGAGGAGACTCAGCTGGTTTACTTTCCTCTGCAGGAGGAGACTCAGCTGGTTTACTTTCCTCTGCAGGAGGAGACTCAGCTGGTTTACTTTCCACTGCAGGAGGAGACTCAGTTGGTTTACTTTCCACTGCAGGAGGAGACTCAGCTGGTTTACTTTCCTCTGCGGGAGCATCCTCAGCCGGTTTACTTTCCTCTGCTGGAGAAGCATCGGCCAGTTTACTTTCCTCTATGGGAGCATCCTCGGCCGGTTTACTTTCCTCAGCGGGAGCATCCTCGGCCGGTTTATTTTCCTCAGCGGGAGCAACCTCGGCCAGTTTACTTTCCTCAGCGGGAGCATCCTCGGCCAGTTTACTTTCCTCAGCGGGAGCATCCTCGGCCGGTTTACTTTCCTCAGCGGGAGCAGCCTCGGACGGTTTACTTTCCTCAGCGGGAGCATCCTCGGGCGGTTTACTTTCCTCAGCGGGAGCATCCTCGGGCGGTTTACTTTCCTCAGCGGGAGCAGCCTCAGCAGGTTTACTTTCCTCTGCAAGAGCAGCATCAGCCGGTTTACTTTCATCTACAAGAGCAGCTTCGGCCGGTTTACTTTCCTCTGAAGCAGCAGCTTCGGCCGGTTTACTTTCCTCTGAGTGAGCAGCCTCTTCCGGTTTACTTTCCTCTGCAGGAGCAGCTTCAGCCAGTTTACTTTCCTCTGCGGAAACAGCCTCGGCCGGTTTACTTTGCTCTGCAGAAACAGCCTCAGCCGGTTTACTTTCTTCTGAGGGAGCAGCCTCTGCAGGTTTGCTTTCCTCTGCAGGAGCAGCTTCGGACGGTTTACTTTCCTCTGCAGGAGGAGCTTCAGTGGGTTTACTTTCCTCTGCGGAAACAGCCTCATCCGGTTTACTTTCCTCTGCAGGAGCAGCTTCAGCCAGTTTACTTTCCTCTGCAGGAGCAGCTTCGGCCAGTTTACTTTCCTCTGCAGGAGCAGCTTCAGTGGGTTTACTTTCCTCTGCGGAAACAGCCTCGTCCGGTTTACTTTCCTCTGCAGGAGCGGCTTCAGCCAGTTTACTTTCCTCTGCGGGAGCAGCTTCGGCCAGTTTACTTTCCTCTGCAGGAGCAGCTTCAGTGGGTTTACTTTCCTCTGCGGAAACAGCCTCGTCCGGTTTACTTTCCTCTGCAGGAGCGGCTTCAGCCAGTTTACTTTCCTCTGCGCGAGCAGCTTCAGTGGGTTTACTTTCCTCTGCGGAAACAGCCTCGTCCGGTTTACTTTCCTCTGCAGGAGCGGCTTCAGCCAGTTTACTTTCCTCTGCGGGAGCAGCTACAGTGGGTTTAATTTCCTCTGCCGGAGCAGCATCCGCTAGTTTACTTTCCTCTGCTGGAGCAGCATCCGCTAGTTTACTTTCCTCTGCCGGAGCAGCATCCGCTAGTTTACTTTCCTCTGCCGGAGCAGCATCCGCTAGTTTACTTTCCTCTGCCGGAGCAGCATCCGCTAGTTTACTTTCCTCTGCCGGAGCAGCATCCGCTAGTTTACTTTCCTCTGCCGGAGCAGCATCCGCTAGTTTACTTTCCTCTGACGGAGCAGCATCGGCCAGTTTACTTTCCTCGATGGGAGCATCATCAGCCAGTTTACTTTCCTCAGCAGGAGCAGCTTCGGTGGGTTTACTTTCCTCTGTGGAAACAGCCTCAGTCATTTTAATATCCTCTTCAATTACTGGCTCGGATGCTTTACTCTCATCTGCAGGAGCTGCCTCACCTGCTTTCACATTCTCTTCAATAACTGGCTCGGTCGGTTTACTTTCATCTGCAGGAGCAGCCTCAGCCAGTTGACTTTCCTCTGCAGGAGCAGCCACAGACGGTTTACTTTCCTCTGCGAGAGCAGGCTCAGACGGTTTACTTTCCTCTGCAGAGGCAGGCTCGTCAATTTTAATATCCTCTTCAATTACTGGCTTGGATGCTTTAGTTTCATCTCCAGTAGCAGCTTCGACCACTTTCACATTCTCTTCAATATCTGGCTCAGCCGGTTTACTTTCGTCTGCGGGAGCAGCATCGGCCAGTTTACTTTCGTCTGCAGGAGGAGGCTCAGCCATTTTAATATCCTCTTCAGTTACTGTCATGGATTTTTTAATTTCCTCTGCAGGAGCAGCCTCAGCCAGTTCACTTTCATTTGCAGGAACTGCCTCATCCGGTTTACATTCCTCTTCAGAAGTAGCTTCCGCCAGTTTAATTTCCTCTTCAATAACTGGCTCAGCTGTTTTAGTTTCCGTTGTCGGAACTGTTTCAGACATTTTACTTTCCTCTGCTGGAGCAGTCTCAGCTGGTTTACTTTCCTCTTCAATTACTGGCTTGGATGCTTTAGTTTCATCAGCAGAAATAGTCTCAGTTGGTTTACTTTTCTCTGCGGGAGCAGACTCAGCCGGTTTAGTTTCCTCTGCGGGAGCAGCTTCAGCTGGTTCACTTTCCTCTGCTGGAGCAGCTTCAGCTGGTTCACTTTCCTCTGCTGGAGCAGACTCAGCCAGTTTACTTACTTCTGCGGTAGCAGGTTCAGTCGGTTTACTTTCCTCTGCAGGAGCTGCTTCAGCTGGTTTACTTTCCTCTGCTGGAGCTGCTTCAGCTGGTTTACTTTCCTCTGCGGGAGCAGCTTCAGTCGGTTTACTTTCCTCTGTGGGAGCACATTCAGCTGGTTCACTTTCCTCTGCTGAAGCAGACTCAGCCAGTTTACTTACTTCTGCGGTAGCAGCTTCAGTCGGTTTACTTTCCTCTGCAGGAGCTGCTTCAGCTGGTTTACTTTCCTCTGCAGGAGCTGCTTCAGCTGGTTTACTTTCCTCTGCTGGAGCTGCTTCAGCTGGTTTACTTTCCTCTGCGGGAGCAGCTTCAGTCGGTTTACTTTCCTCTGCAGGAGCTGCTTCAGCTGGTTTACTTTCATCTGCTGGAGCAGAATCAGCCAGTTTACTTACTTCTGCGGGAGCAGCTTCAGTCGGTTTACTTTCCTCTGCAGGAGCTGCTTCAGCTGGTTTACTTTCCTCTGCAGGAGCTGCTTCAGCTAGTTTACTTTCCTCTGCAGGAGCTGCTTCAGCTGGTTTACTTTCCTCTGCGGGAGCAGCTTCAGTCGGTTTACTTTCCTCTGCGGGAGCACATTCAGCTGGTTCACTTTCCTCTGCGGGAGCACATTCAGCTGGTTCACTTTCCTCTGCTGGAGCAGACTCAGCCAGTTTACTTACTTCTGCGGGAGCTGCTTCAGCTGGTTTACTTTCATCTGCTGGAGCAGAATCAGCCAGTTTACTTTCATCTGCAGGAGCAGCTTCAGCTGGTTTACTTTCCTCTGCAGGAGCAGCTTCAGCTGGTTTACTTTCCTCTGCAGGAGCTGCTTCAGCTTGTTTACTTTCCTCTGCTGGATCTGCTTCAGCTGGTTCACTTTCCTCTGCTGAAGCTGCTTCAGCTGGTTTACTTTCCTCTGCTGGAGCAGACACAGCCAGTTTACTTTCATCTGCAGGAGCAGCTTCAGTTGGTTTACTTTCCTCTGCAGGGACGGCTTCAGCCAGTTTACTTTCCTCTGAGGGAACAGCTTCAGCCGGTTTACTTTCCTCTGAGGAAATAGCTTCGGCCGGTTTACTTTCCTTTGTGGGAACAGCTTCAGCCAGTTTACTTTCCTCTGCGAGAACAGCTTCAGCAGGTTTACTTTCCTCTGCGAGAACAGCTTCAGCCGGTTTACTTTCCTCTGCGAGAACAGCTTCAGCCGGTTTACTTTCCTCTGCGAGAACAGCTTCAGCCGGTTTACTTTCCTCTGCGAGAACAGCTTCAGCCGGTTTACTTTCCTCTGCAGGAGCTGCTTCAGCTGGTTTACTTTCATCTGCTGGAGCAGAATCAGCCAGTTTACTTTCATCTGCAGGAGCAGCTTCAGTCGGTTTACTTTCCTCTGCAGGAGCTGCTTCAGCTGGTTTACTTTCCTCTGCAGGAGCAGCTTCAGCTGGTTTACTTTCCTCTGCAGGAGCAGCCTCAGCTGGTTTACTTTCCTCTGCAGGAGCAGCTTCAGCTGGTTTACTTTCCTCTGCAGGAGCAGCCTCAGCTGGTTTACTTTCCTCTGCAGGAGCAGCTTCAGCTGGTTTACTTTCCTCTGCAGGAGCAGCCTCAGCTGGTTTACTTTCCTCTGCAGGAGCAGCCTCAGCTGGTTTACTTTCCTCTGCAGGAGCAGCTTCAGCTGGTTTACTTTCCTCTGCAGGAGCAGCCTCAGCTGGTTTACTTTCCTCTGCAGGAGCAGCCTCAGCTGGTTTACTTTCCTCTGCAGGAGCAGCTTCAGCTGGTTTACTTTCCTCTGCAGGAGCAGCTTCAGCTGGTTTACTTTCCTCTGCAGGAGCAGCCTCAGCTGGTTTACTTTCCTCTGCAGGAGCAGCTTCAGCTGGTTTACTTTCCTCTGCAGGAGCAGCTTCAGCTGGTTTACTTTCCTCTGCAGGAGCAGCCTCAGCTGGTTTACTTTCCTCTGCAGGAGCAGCTTCAGCTGGTTTACTTTCCTCTGCAGGAGCAGCTTCAGCTGGTTTACTTTCCTCTGCAGGAGCAGCCTCAGCTGGTTTACTTTCCTCTGCAGGAGCAGCTTCAGCTGGTTTACTTTCCTCTGCAGGAGCAGCCTCAGCTGGTTTACTTTGCTCTGCAGGAGCAGCTTCAGCTGGTTTACTTTCCTCTGCAGGAGCAGCTTCAGCTGGTTTACTTTCCTCTGCAGGAGCAGCTTCAGCTGGTTTACTTTCCTCTGCAGGAGCAGCTTCAGCTGGTTTACTTTCCTCTGCAGGAGCAGCTTCAGCTGGTTTACTCTCCTCTGCAAGAGCAGCATCAGCCGGTTTACTTTCATCTACAAGAGCAGCTTCGGCCGGTTTACTTTCCTCTGCGAGAACAGCTTCAGCTGGTTTACTTTCCTCTGCGGGAACAGCTTCAGCCAGTATACTTTCCTCTGCAGGAGCAGGTTCAGTAGGTTTACTTTCCTCTGCAGGATCAGCGTCAGCCGGTTTACTTTCCTCCGCGGGAACAGCTTCAGGCAGTATACTTTCCTCCGCAGGAGCAGCTTCAGTAGGTTTAGTTTCCTCTGCAGGAGAAGCTTCAGCCAGTTTACTTTCCTCTGCGAGAACAGCTTCAGCTGGTTTACTTTCCTCTGCGGGAGCCGCTTCAGCCAGTTTACTTTCCTCTGCAGGAGCAGGTTCAGTAGGTTTACTTTCCTCTCCAGGATCAGCGTCAGCCGGTTTACTTTCCTCCGCGGGAACAGCATCAGGCAGTATACTTTCCTCCGCAGGAGCAGCTTCAGTAGGTTTAGTTTCCTCTGCAGGAGAAGCTTCAGCCAGTTTACTTTCCTCTGCGAGAACAGCTTCAGCTGGTTTACTTTCCTCTGCGGGAGCCGCTTCAGCCAGTTTACTTTCCTCTGCAGTAGCAGCTTCAGCCAGTTTACTTTCCTCTGCGAGAACAGCTTCATCTGGTTTACTTTCCTCAGTGGGAACAGCTTCAGGCAGTATACTTTCCTCCACAGGAGGAGCTTCAGTAGATTTAGTTTCCTCTGCTGGAGCAGTGGCAGCTGGTTTACTTTCCTCTGTGGGAACAGCTTCAGCCAGTATACTTTCCTCTGCGGGAACAGCTTCAGTAGGTTTAGTTTCCTCTGCTGGAGCAACTTCAGCCGGTTTACTTTCCTCTGCGGGAACAGTGTCAGCTGGTTCACTTTCCTCTGTGGGAACAGCTTCAGCCAGTATACTTTCCTCTGCAGGAGCAGCTTCAATAGGTTTAGTTTCTTCTGCAGAAGAAGCTTTAGCCAGTTTACTTTCCTCTGCGAGAGCAGCGTCAGCTGGTTTACTTTCCTCTGTGGGAACAGCTTCAGCCAGTTTACTTTCCTCTGCGAGAGCAGCTTCAGCCAGTTTACTTTCCTCTGCGAGAGCAGCTTCAGCCAGTTTACTTTCCTCTGCGAGAGCAGCTTCAGCCAGTTTACTTTCCTCTGCGAGAGCAGCTTCAGCCAGTTTACTTTCCTCTGCGAGAGCAGCTTCAGCCAGTTTACTTTCCTCTGCAAGAACAGCTTCAGCCAGTTTACTTTCCTCTGCAGGAGCCGCTTCAGCCAGTTTACTTTCCTCTGCGAGAACAGCTTCAGTAGGTTTAGTTTCCTCTGCTGGAGCAGTGTCAGCTGGTTCACTTTCCTCTGTGGGAACAGCTTCAGCCAGTATACTTTCCCCTGCAGGAGCAGCTTCAGTTGGTTTACATTCCTCTGCAGGAGCAGCATCGACTGGTTTACTTTCCTCTGCGTGAGCAGCTTCAGCAAGTTCACTTCCCTCTGCAGGAGCAGCCTGGGTCGGTTTACTTTCCTCTGCGGGAGCAGTGTCATCTGGTTTACTTTCCTCTGTGGGAACAGCTTCAGGCAGTATACTTTCCTCTGCAGGAGCAGCTTCAGCTGGTTTACTTTCCTCTGCCGGAGCAGCTTCAGCTAGTTTACTTTCCTCTGCGTGAACAACTTCAGCCAGTTTACTTTCATCTGCAGGAGCAGCTTCAGCTGGTTTACTTTCCTCTGCAGGAGCAGCTTCAGCTGGTTTACTTTCCTCTGCCAGAGCAGACACAGTCGGTTTACTTTCCACTGCAGGAGCACCCTCGGCTGGCTTACTTTCCTCTGCGGGAACAGCTTCAGCCGGTTTACTTTCCTCTGCGGGAACAGCTTCAGCCGGTTTACTTTCCTCTGCGGGAACAGCTTCTGCCGGTTTACTTTCCTCTGCGGGAACAGCTTCTGCCGGTTTACTTTCCTCTGCAGGAACAGCTTCTGCCGGTTTACTTTCCTCTGCAGGGACGGCTTCAGCCAGTTTACTTTCCTCTGAGGGAATAGCTTCGGCCGGTTTACTTTCCTCTGTGGGAACAGCTTCGGACGGTTTACTTTCCTCTGCGGGAACAGCTTCAGCCAGTTTACTTTCCTCTGCGGGAACAGCTTCAGCCGGTTTACTTTCCTCTGCCGGAACAGCTTCAGGCATTTTACTTTCCTCTGCAGGAACAGCTTCAGCGGGTTTACTTTCCTCTGCGGGAGTGGCTTCAGTTGGTATACTTTCCTCTGTGGTAGCAGCTTTAGCTGGTTGACTTTCCTCTGCGGGAACAGCTTCAGCCGGTTTACTTTCCTCTGCGGGAACAGCTTCTGCCGGTTTACTTTCGTCTGCGGGAACAGATTCAGCCGGTTTACTTTCCTCTGCAGGGACGGCTTCAGCCAGTTTACTTTCCTCTGAGGGAATAGCTTCGGCCGGTTTACTTTCCTCTGTGGGAACAGCTTCGGCCGGTTTACTTTCCTCTGCGGGAACAGCTTCAGCCGGTTTACTTTCCTCTGCCGGAACAGCTTCAGGCATTTTACTTTCCTCTGCAGGAACAGCTTCAGCGGGTTTACTTTTTTCTGCGGGAGTAGCTTCAGTTGGTATACTTTCCTCTGTGGTAGCAGCTTTAGCTGGTTGACTTTCCTCTGCGGGAGGAGCTTCAGTCAGTTTCATTTCCTCTGCCGGAGCAGATTCAGCCGGTTTACTTTCTTCTGCAGGAGCAGTTTCAGCCAGTTTACTTTCCTCTGCTTGAGCAGCCTCGGCCAGCTTACTTTCCTCTGTTGGAGCAGTATCAGCCAGTTTACTTTCCTCTGCCGAAGCAGCCTTAGCCAGTTTACTTTCCTCAGTGGGAGGAGCTTCAGCCAGTTTACTTTCCTCTGCTGAAGCACCCTCGGCCGGTTTACTTTCCTCTGTTGGAGCAGCTTCAGCTGGTTTACTTTCCTCTGCGGGAGCAGATTCAGCCGGTTTACTTTCCTCTGCGGGAGCAGTTTCAGCCGGTTTACTTTCCTCAGTGGAAGGAGCTTCAGCCGGTTTAGTTTCCTTTGCTGGAGAAGCCTCAGCCAGTTTACTTTCCTCTGCCTGAGCAAACTCGGTCAGTTTACTTTCCTCTGCGGGAGCAGCTTCAGCCAGTTTACTTTCCTCTGAGAGAGCAGCCTCAGCCGGTTTACTTTCCTCTGTGGGAGCAGCTTCAGCCGGTTTACTTTCCTCTGCGGGAGCAGATTCAGCAGGTTTACTTTCCTCTGTGGGAGCAGCCTCGGCTGGCTTACTTTCCTCTGTTGGAGCAGCTTCAGCCGGTTTACTTTCCTCTGTAGGAGCAGACACGGCTGGTTTACTTTCCAATGCGGGGGTGGCTTCAGCTGGTTTACTTTCCTCTGCGGCAACAGATTCAGCCGGTTTACTTTCCAATGCGGGGGTGGCTTCAGCTGGTTTACTTTCCTCTGCTGGAGCAGCCTCAGCTGGTTTACTTTCCTCTACTGGTGCAGCCTCAGCTGGTTTACTTTCCTCTACTGGAGCAGCCTCAGCTGGTTTACTTTCCTCTGCAGATGCAGTTTTGTCTGGTTTACTTTCCTCTGAAGAAGCAGCCTCAGCTGGTTTACTTTCCTCTGCAGATGCAGTTTTGTCTGGTTTACTTTCCACTGCAGGAGCAGCCTCAGCTGGTTTACTTTCCACTACTGGAGCAGCTTCAGCCCGTTTACTTTTCTCTTCGATTACTGGCTCCGCTTCTTTAGTTTCATCGACAGGAAGAGTCTCAGCTGGTTTACTTTCCTCTGCTGGAGCAGCCTCAGCTGGTTTACTCTCCTCTGCGGGAACAACCTCAGCTGGTTTATTTTTCTCTGCAGAAGCAGTTTTGTCTGGTTTACTTTCCTCTGCTGGAGCAGCCTCAGCCGGTTTACTTTCCTCTGCTGGAGCAGCCTCAGCCGGTTTACTTTCCTCTGCTGGAGCAGCCTCAGCTGGTTTACTTTCCTCTGCTGGAGCAGCCTCAGCCGGTTTACTTTCCTCTGCTGGAGCAGCCTCAGCCGGTTTACTTTCCTCTGCTGGAGCAGCCTCAGCCGGTTTACTTTCCTCTGCTGGAGCAGCCTCAGCCGGTTTACTTTCCTCTGCTGGAGCAGCCTCAGCCGGTTTACTTTCCTCTGCTGGAGCAGCCTCAGCCGGTTTACTTTCCTCTACGGGAGCAGCCTCAGCCAGTTTACTTTCCTCTACGGGAGCAGCCTCAGCCGGTTTACTTTCCTCTACGGGAGCAGCCTCTTCCGGTTTACTTTCCTCTGCGGAAGCAGCCTCTTCCGGTTTACTTTCCTCTGCAGGAGGATCCTTGGCCAGTTTATTTTCCTCTGCAGGAGCAGCTTCGGCTGGTTTACTATCTGCTTCAGTTACTAGCTCGGATGCTTTACTTTCCTCTGTAGGAGCAACTTCAGCCAGTTTATTTTCCTCCTCGATTACTGGCTCCCCTACTTTAGTTTCATCTGCAGGAACTGCCTCAGCTGGTTTACTTTTCTCTGCAGGTGCATCATCGGCTGGTTTAATATCTTCTTCAATTACTGGCTCGACTGCTTTAGTTTCATCTTTGAGAACTGTCTCGGCTGGTTTAATTCCTTCTGCGGGAGCAGCATTGGCTGATTTACTTTCCTCTGCAGGAGCAGTGTCTGAAGGTTTCATTTCCTCTTCCATAACTGGCTCAGATGTTTTACTTTCCTCTGCAGGAGCAGACTCAGCCTGTTCAGATTCCTTTGCTGGACCAGCCTCGCCCGGTTTACTTTCCAATGCAGGAACAGTGTCAGCCCGTTTAATTTCCTCTTCAATAACTGGCTCAACTCTTTCACTTTCATCCGTGGGTACTGCCTCAGCCAGTTTACTTTCCTCTGCGGGAGCATCCTCAGCTGGTTTACTTTTCTCTGCAGGAGCAGCCTCGGCCAGTTTAATATGTTCTTCAATTACTGGCTTGGCTGCTTTAGTATCATCTGCGGGAACTGCATCAGCTGGTTTACTTTCCTCTGCGGGAGGGACCTCAGTCGCTTTAATTTCTCCTGTGTGTGCAGCCTCAGCCGGTTTACTTTCCTCTGCTGGAGCAACTTTGGCCGGTTTAATATCCTCTTCAATTTCTGGCTCAGATGCTTTACATTCTTCTGCTTGACCAGCCTTAGCCGGTTTACTTTCCTCTTCAGTTACTGGCTCAGCTGCTTTTGTTTCATGTGCCTCGGCTGGTTTACTTTCCTCTTCAGTTACTGGCTCGTCTGCTTTGGTTTCATCCCCAGGAATGGCCTTGTCCAGTTTACTTTCATCAGCGGAAGCAGCTTCGGCCAGTTTACTTTCCTCTGCGAGACCAGCCTCGGCCAGTTTACCTTCCTCTGCTGGAGCAGCCTCTGCCGATTTACTTTCCTCTGCAGGAGCAGCCTCGGCTGGTTTGCTTTCCTCTTCAATTGGTGGTTGTACTGGTCTACTTTCCTCTGCCGAAGAAGTCTCGACTGGTTTAGTTTCCTCTGTGGGAGCAGCCTTGGCCGGTTTACTTTCCTCTGCAGGAGCAGCCTCAACCAGTTTACTTTCTTCTGCGGCTTCAGCCTTGGCCGGTTTACTTTCCTCTGCGGGTTCAGCTACAGCCGGTTTACTTTCCTCTGAAGGTGCAGCCTCAGCCAGTTTAATCTCCTCTTCAATTAATTGCTCAGCTGCTTTAATTTCCTCTTCACTGTCTGGCTTGGTTGCTTTACTTCCATCTGCAGGAAAAGCCTTGTCCAGTTTACTCTCCTCTTCAATTACTGGATTGGCTATACTTTCCTGTCTGGGAGCATCTTCAACAGGCTTACTTTCCTCTGCGAGAGCAGCCTCAGCTGGCTTACTTTTCTCTTCAAGAGCAGTTTCAACCAGCTTACTTTCCTCTGTTGGAGCAGTCTCAGCCAGCATACTTCCCTCCTCTCCAGGAGCAGCCTCAGCCAATTTAATTTCCTCTGCAGGAGCTACATCAGCCAGTTTACTTTCCTCTGTGGGAGCAGCATCCGTCAGTTTAATTTCCTCTTCAATTACTGGCTCAGCTGGTTTACTTTCCTCTGCCAGAGCAGCTTTGACCAGTTTACATTCCTCCATGGGAACAGCCTCAGACAGTTTACATTCCTCCACAGGAACCATCTCAGCGAGATTACTTTCCTCTGCGGGAGCCATCTCAGACAGCTTTCTTTCCTCTGCTGGAGTCCCCTCGGTTGGTTTACTTTCCTCAGCAGGAGCTGCCTCGGTCAGTTTACTATCCTCCATGGGAGCTGCTTCGCCCGGTTTACTTTCTTCTGTGGGTGCAGCTTTGGCCGGTTTACTTTCCTCTGCGGGAGAAAACTCGTCTGGTTTACTTTCATTTGCAGAAGCAGCTTCAGGTGGCTTATTTTCCTCTGCAGGTGCATCTTCAGCTGGTTTTATTTTCTCTTCGGGAGAATGCTCTGCCGGTTTACTTTCCTCTGCCGTGACAGCCTCAGCTGGTTTACTTTCCTCTGCCGTGACAGCCTCAGCTGGTTTACTTTCCTCTGCCGTGACAGCCTCAGCTGGTTTACTTTCCTCTGCATGAGCGGCCTCAGCCAGTTTAATCTCCTCTTCCATTACTGGCTCGGCTACTTTAGTTTCATCTGCAGGAGCTGCCTCGGCCGGTTTACTTTCCTCTGTGGGAACAGCCTCAGCCAGATTAATTTCCACTTCACTTAGTGGCTCAGTAAGTTTACTTTCCACTGTGGGAGCTGCCTCGGCTGGTTTACTTTCTTCCGCAAGAACTACCTCAACTGGCTTGCTTTCCACTGTGGGAGCTGCCTCGGCTGGTTTACTTTCCTCTGCTGGTTTGCATTCCTCTGCATGTGCTTCAACTAGTTTAATTTCTTCAGCATTGTCTTCTTTGACTGGTTTACTTTCCTCTACTGTTCCTGTCTCGTTTGCTGTACTCTCCTCTTCAGGTGCAGCTTCAGCTGGTTTACCCTCCTCTTTAGGTGCTACCACAGATTTTTGATCTTCCACTGCTGTTTCTACCTCAGCTGCTTGAATTTCATCTACTGGTCCTGCCATTGATAGTTGATGTACATCTGTCGTGGCTGCTGTATTTTCAACCTCAGATGATTTTATTTCTTCTCTTGTATCAGTTGTCTTACATGTTATATCTGGTTCATCTGTTAAATTACTTTTTTCTTTATTGCTTTCAAAATCATCAACTGATTCTTCGTGTTCATCATCAGCATCATCATTTAAGGCTTCTATGTTTGTATCTACCATTTCTAAAGTGTCATCACTTACAACACTCTGTGAGTCATCAAATGAGTAATACTGTTCCAAATTATCATCATTGCTTTCTTTGTCTGGTGGAACAACAATATCTTCCTGAGATTGTTTCCTCTCTTTATTTTGGAGACTATCTTTTTTTACCTCTTCTACAGCTTCGGTGATGATGTTTTCAATTTTTTCTTGAATTAATTTAGCTTCTAGATTTTTATCAGATGGAAAACTCCCAGTATATATTTGGCTTGATGTTGCCTCTTCAGGCTCCACCGATGCCATTGGATCCTCAAATGTTTCTTCATCATTAGCACCGTCAGTATTTTCATCAGCTTTATTATCTTCAACAACAGTACTTCCTGAAGAATCAACCAATGCGCTAGTTGCAGATGCGTCAGACTTTTCATCCTCTTTCTTTATACCTACTCTTGTACTGGATCCGTTTTGATTTCCTTTCAAATCTAATGCATCAGTATAAAATGTAGGCATCCTTTCTTGATTTTCTAAATTTACTTTCCCTTCTGCTGTTTCTTTACCCTGTGTTTGCTCTTCACTGCAGGCCATTGCCCCTAATAATGAAGGGTCTCTTTCTATAACCGAGTTAGCTTCAGACTCAGACTCACTCTCCTCTTCGGCTTTTGACATTTGGCAGAAGTCTGCAAAACTTGTTTCAACAGCTTCTTCAGGCAACATGGAATTGTGATTAGTGCTTTTTTTCTCAGAACTTTCCCCTGCTAAGACTGCAGAAGAGTTTGACCCATTGTTGATTACTTCTGTACTTTTTAGCTCTTTTGGACAAGGTAGGCACTGTGATTGACTGTAAGACTCTGTATCCTTATCACTACTTTGCAGACTGAGATCAGTGGACAATTTGGATTTGTCAGTATTTGGCCCAATTTCAGTAACATGAACTGGAGGACAACTACTAGTTGACGTTATTAAATGAGTGGTTTTTAGACATTCAGTATGTGACCCACTCGTATCAGAACCCACATCTTCTTTGCAAGAACACTGTAATTGTTGCTTATCAGTAGACAAAATACTTAGCGTACCTGAAAACTCAGGTGATAGAGGGGAAGCAATATCAGGTGTAGCAGTATTAAACTCATAGCAAGCATCAGCTGGAGAAATGACATCACCTGTTTGATTAGGAGATAAATCATCGTCTGGTGAATCGGAAGGCGGGCCATATGAAGGGATCCCTCCTTTTGAGTGACTCTCATCGTGCTCATATGTTGAAGGAGGTGACGGTAACACCACTCCTTCATCTCCTTGAGTATCTGAAAGAGTATGGCATTCATTCTTGCATCTATCACAGGCAAAAGACATACAACCCATCATTTGAATGAGTTTAATAAATATTGCAATAATATTCAACTTTAAAAAAATACTGGATTTTTAATAATTAAGAAAAGGATGCACAACTTCAAAGATTCATTCTTAGGAGGAAATTTAAATTAGATATCATTCAGTATCATCATGCAACAGTTTTGTTAGCAGTTTATCTATTTTTTTGGTTTTTCGAAGAACACCAAACTTATAGCTGTCATATATGATTCACATGATGAAGGCTGGAGAGCACAGCAGCCGAAATGTTGATATAACAACAACAATATGAGGACAATAGTCCTCATGTAAATCAAGTAAATAATAATGATACACATTAGTAAATTCCAGAAGTTTGAAGGAACTTCAATCTAAGAATTAATTTGTAGTGACCTCAATATGTACTGAATTCTCTCTAAGAGATACCAAAGTTTTTACTCAGTGTCACCTCAGAACATCAAAAGACCTAAGAGCCTCAAAGTTTAACTTAAAAGGTGACCCAAAAGCCACTAAGTGTAGAATTGGACCTAGAAAAATGTTGGTGAGTACACCAACATAAACCAGGTAGTGAACCCAGCTGAACTTATATATATATCACATACATACACACAAGTCAACTGGATAGTGGGAAGTTATATAAACACCCAATCTATGAGGAGAGAGAGAATCTCACACTCTCTTGCAAGGAGATTAAATGTTTGAGGAAAGACCCAAAGCTACATACTTTCTATTTGACCAATATGATTATCTTAAAGCTTAAATGTTAAAATCTGCTTTGTTGCATGACATTTTATTAATCCAGAAATAAATAGCAGTTAAGATCAACTATAATGGTATCTGAAGAAAATTTAGAAAACAAATTCCAGTTCATTTAACAAAATTAAGCTATAGAATTTCAAGATACTCTTTTGAAAAAAAAAAAAAAACAGCTTATAAGATTATATGATTAGCAAAAGTTTTCAACAATCCTGTGCTGAATTTCATATAACCCACAATTCTTATTCAGAATGTAAATTGGATTTTTCAAAAGTATTCCAAGAAATCATGACTAAGTAAGATCAATCATGGATATCAATTTCAAGCACATTACGACAGCATAAAACAAATTGATTTCCTGAAAATCAGGAATATATATGGAATATTTTTAGTGCTTCATTCTAAGTTTATTAGTAATGGTTAAAAAATATTAGTACAGTTAGTCATGCTGTTGATTAAACATAATATTTTTTTAATTTCATGATAAATTTTAACAATTCCAATGTAAACATTTGACAAAACAAAGTTCACAGAGAGTCTAGAAACAATACAAAATTATCAATATAAATCAATATGAATAATTATAATAAAGAATAACATAAGAACAATATGAATAATAAATTAGGCATAATAAAGAATGTTAATACAAAGTATATAAATAATAAAAAAGAATGATGAATAATAACATGAATAATATGAATTATAAAAAATAATAAAAATAATAAAGAATAACACAAAAGAATATGAATAAAATATAATAAGAATAATAAAGAACTATATTAATAACTTAAGAATAATGACAGATAACAAATAATAATAATATAATATGAATAAATACATCATTCTGTTTTAAAAAGAAAAATTTACACACCCAATAATGCCTCTCATTTATTTCCATGGAAACTACAATAGACATGGAGCTACATTAGGAATAGGTTGTTTGTCAGTGGCAAAACACTTTTTTCCAAATATTTGTCACCATCAGCTGCACATTTTTGCCAGTGACGAACAAGAGCGTACATGCAGCATTCATAAAAATCTGCACCATCAGAGGTTACCAACTCTTTTCACAGCAGTGATGCCCAAACACCATACTGTGCTTACATCCACTATTTGGTCTACATAAATGTCCACTGTGTGTTGATAAATATCATGTAAGCATTCAATCACACACCTCTGCTTCATACACACTTTCATGTCAGACTACCATTCAGATTCTATCTGGAATAAGGCAACAAAATATTATTAAAGGAAGTCCTACCACAAAGATCTGCCTCTGACATCATATATTATGAAAATCATTGACAAAGTGTAAAAATTTATTCATGCGATGTGTTTTGTCCTTTAAGACCTCATCGGACTAAAACAATGTTTACATTCATGAGACTACACATGTATATGAAGGAAAAGGAATGCTGAAATTTTAAACTTGAATTTTTTTTATATATTTTTTTATAAAAATTTATAGTGTTTGGATACTTTAAGCATCACTTTTAAAAAAAATTATATATAACCTATAACAAGGCTTATTATTATTAGTGTTTGATAAAAATGTTTTGAATTACAGCCTAAAGAAATATTCTTTTTTTAAAATACCATTTCCCTTCAGGACGGGATGTCAGTGAATATGGCTACCATGGCTTCCTTTGAACCTGTGAATTGTCAGGACTTCTTGAAGAAAAAAGTAGTGTTTTCCTTTTGCCTTCTCCACAATTTTAAATTCTGGGTTGGGCTATTCTTAGACTGGTTGCTATCCAAGGCTAGAGAATTATTTAACTGTTATTTAACAATTTTTATTGTTTAATAAAAACATTCCCATGAGCATGAAAACAAGGGCTATAGCCTAGCAAAATATTTTTTTAAATGTCATGTCCCTTAAGGATATAGACAAATATGGTTCACCACAGATTCTTTTTCAGTTTTGCTTTATTATTATTATTATTATTATTAATAATAAATTGCCAGAAATTATTTGAAAAACTAGTGGTTTCCTTTTGCCTTATCAACAATTTATATTACTGTAATGTGAAGTACAAATCCATTTTCTTTCAATTAATTAAAAAAGTAGTATCAATGTTTAATGTCATGGAATTTAAAGATGAAAAAAAAAAACAATAAAATGATATGAATTTTTGTATTAGCATAACCAAGATGAGTAAACCAATCAAGTCCAACTACAATACTTTCCAAAATGAGTCTGAAAGAAATACAGATTTGAACAGTCAGCTCAGCCAACTAGAGAAAGAAAACACCAAGAGAAAACCTATAATGTTGGTACTTTGCTACCATTATTCTGCCTCATGGCTCATAAACCCTGGCACATGTCACTTCTTCTTACATGCTATGCTGCTTCAGGATGTGGGTGTGACTCTCCACAACTTCCTATCCTTTGGTCTGAGCAATGCTTGTCCCCTTGCCATCCTTCCCACTCCTTTTCTGTCACCCATTCATTAAAGCTTATTATGTATGTTAATCGCTAGTCCTGTGTTCCTCAACATGTCCTGTGAGTATCTAATTCTCCAAGCCCCCTTTCATCATTATGTGTCCTAGAAATTTCAACTGTCTTTTTCTACTTCTAAGTACACGTGTCCTTTTTATTTCCATTTTTTTAAAACTTCCCTGTTCCACATATGTTCTGTCTATGGCATTGGCAGCATTCTTCTATAGAACTACATGCCTGTTGCCTCAGATCCCAACTTCATCTGTGAGAAAACTGTCTAGTATTCACAGTCATATGGGACGATTGATATAACAGTTGGGCATACACTTGACTTAAAAATTCACAAGCGCCATGATATTTTTATTTATGTATTTCTACAGGAATAGACAGGTTCATCTATCATCCAGATCACTCTTCTCCCAAGTCTTTTGAACAGGAGTAGAGGTTTATCCTTTATTTCCTGTTTAGGATTGGATTTCCAGTTCCTTCTAAAGTCTTATTCTCTTTTACACCCAATAGCTTCTTTCTACTCCATGCTAGACAATGCCAAAGCTCATTGCAAATCACAATAAATTATAATTATTATGAGAGACCTGGATGCCAAAGTAGGCAGGGAGAGAGCAGGAGAGATAGCTGGCAAATTTGGACTAGGAACCCACAATGAATGCAGAGAAAAATGGGTCTAATGGTGCATGGCCAATGACCAGGTAATAGGCAACACATGGTTCCAAGAACATCCAAGATAATTAAAGACATGGAGAAGCTCAGGAGGAGAAACTAAAAACCAAATTGACTACATAACTATCAACAAAAGATTCAGGAATGCAATGGTTCACTGCAAAAGCCACCCAAGTGCCAACTGTGTAAGCAACCATCATCTTGTTATATGTAAACTAAGAGTGAAACTATGGAAACTGAAGAAGCCTAACGCAGCACCCAAATTGCAATACAAACTCCTGAGTGACCCGAACCTGAAGGAAAAATATATGAACAGTATGAAAAGAAGATATGAGGTCCAAAACAGAAATGGAAACTCAAAATGGCACACACTAAGAAGCTTCAGTGATATCAGCAAACGATATCATCAATATTCTCAATATGATGCAAAGGAGACAGAAAACTTTGCCAAGATACAGAATGGAATACATAAAAGTACACAACAAAATAAGGACCAAATGCAAGCAGGCTAAAGAAGAGTGGCTAAATGAAAAATGTTCAGAAATAAAGAGATTGAGTATCACCAACAAAGTAGATATGCATAAACAAATAAGGGAGCTAACAAGACAGAAGACTTCCTCATCAACAGGCTGCATAAAATCCAAGGATGGAACACTCATATTAGAAAAGGAAAAAATTCTTCAGCACTGGAACAAAAATATTGGAGAACTCTTCAATGACAAAAGAGAACAACCAGCAATACACAGAATTACCAATTGGCCTTAAATTCTGAGAATCGAAATAGAAGCTGCACTGGCCAAATTGAACAGAAACAAGGCAGCAGGGCCAGACAGAATTGCAACAGAGATACTGACAGCTTTAGATGATTTTGGCATAGAGAAGATTATGGAAATAATGAATGAAATCTACAACAGTGGGTATATACTGGAATATCTAAGCAGATCTATTTTCATAGCACTACCTAAGAAACCAGGCACAAACAATTGTGAAGTCTACCGAACAATCAGCCTATTGAGCCATATAACAAAACTCATCATCCAAATTCTGATGAAGAGTGCACAGCAGAATCTGGCCAGTGATAGGACAAGAACAGTGCATGTCCGTTAAAAACACAGGAACAAAGAACATGATATTCATGCACAAAATGTTAGCAAAAAGAGCAATACAAATTCAGAAGAACATGCACCTGTGTTTTTTAGACTACACAAAGGCATTTGACAAAGTATGCCACAAAGATCTGTTAGAGCTGCTCAGCAACCTTGATATATTCAGGAAAGACATGTGAGCAACAACAAGATTTTGGAGAAAATAAAAACAAAATGGAAACTTATACTTAACATAAGAAAGAGGCAGGTGAAATTTCTGGGACACATAATATGAAAGGAGAGCTTGGAAAATCTGATACTCATAAGGCAGATAGAGAGAAAGAGGGACAAGAGAAAGCAATGTGTGACATACTTAACAGGCTTAAGCAAGTGGATGGCAGAACAGGATCTTGGAGAAATAACAAAAAGACAAATCTTATTGAGAGCTACAAGGAACAGGAAGAAGTGGAGAGCCATGATCACCTACATCCTAAAGGGACACAACACAAAAAAGAAGCTCCTTGCATCTTAGTGGCCTTGTTTGGGGTGAATTATTGATAGTAGAGTAGAGAGTAGACTGAGCTCTCCAGCCTTGGGCAGCAACCAGTCTAAGAGGAAAACTCTGAATTCCAAATCATTCCTTTCCCAAAAGTTATTATAATTTGCAGACAATAAAGAAAAAGACTGTGGAGTGCAGTGATTGCATTCATCCTGAAGTGACATGCCATTCAAAAAAATAAATAAATACACAAAATACCATAACCTGTAGATTTTGAACATTTAAATAATATGGCTCTCAGGTGATATCAAAATAAAATATATTAAAAGCTCATTTAAAATATTTTTATATGTATTACTAACAATAAAATGAACAGATTTGTAAGTATTGTTATAAATATATCTATATATTAAAATGACCAAGCAAATGCTAAAATCACTAAAGGTTTTATTTGTATTGAAATACAAATAAAACCTTCAAAAGTTTTAAGCATCATCATTATTGAATGAGAAGAAAAAATGTAAAATAAAATTTCATTTTTTTGTAAATTTGAATAAAATCTGGCAATTAATTTAAGATTTATTAAAAATATAATAAAATTTATTTTTAACAAATACTTTCATTTTATTTCTTTCATACTAGTTAAAAGTTGTATAAATATTCTCTGCTTTAAACTTCATGTTGCCAAATAGTTAAAACCTTAGCATTCCTTCCACAAGACCTTGGTTCAAATCTCACTATGTTTAATTAGTCAAGGAGATGATCCTATCATGCAGCACAATTGGGAAATGTCTGAAAACTATACCACAGGTTGACCCAAGATTTGTGAGTGAAATTGCGTAGATGATACTGTCTAGAAGCCATCTATGGTTGGGCTAGCTTGCTGTCCTCATCTGATGGGCAGATTAAAGATCTTCAGTCTAGAGAGGGTGTCTTATTAGAAATACCTATCAACCTAACAGCTAAACCTCCTGTGGGGATGTATCAGCCTAAAAAAAATCATGAAGTCATTGCAAAAAAAGAAGTAAAATAAAATTCTCATATTTTGTCAGATTTGTGGAAGTTGACGGGGTGAGGACTTTTCAGCACCACATGGATAAAATACCAAACATTTAAAAAAAAAATATTATTTCTTCAGAATATATATATATGTTTTAAATTTTAATACACTATATACAATATTGTTTTATTTGCAACAGTAATCTAATATGTGGCTGGCATAACAGTTGTCGGCTTGGAAAATGGAAGCACCAGAAAAGGATGAATCCATCCCTTCTGTTCTGTTCTCAACTAAGGATTAAAATAGCAGAGAAAACTGAAATTTCTAGCCTTGGTAGAGCAACCAATCTACAAGTAAGGCAAAAGGTAACAGGAAACCACACCACTATCTTTCCCAAGAACAAGCATGGTAATTCACAGATATTTAAGAAAAAAGAAGTTATGGAGAGCCATGATCAATTACCAGTTTTAAAAAAAACAGAGTCTATTTTGATTTAAATAGACACATCAATATGGATGTTTATTGTGGTATGATAATATTTCATAAGTAGATTTCATAGACCAATAAGGCAATAAGTCTAATGAATTTGATCCTCACTGGGTGCTATACAACTTTAGCCATGTGCCAGTCAAACCTCTGCTTAGTAAATATCTATATGCATCATTATATATAATGTCTCCTTATTAGGATGGTCCTACATCCAATTTTATAAAAAAAAATAATTCCAGTTATATATACATTTAGATAAAAAAAATATATCTATGTATATAGATAAACTCACACATATACACACCCGCATATAAGTATCTTCTAATTATATACTGTTAATAGTAATGATAGTAGAGGCAATTAATTGCAATCAAAAATTAAACCATATGACAAAATTGCTACTTTTGTTCCATAATATTTGTGACATTTATTGTGTAAAACATGTATGCAAATGTAACAACGATTATGAAACGTAGATAATATTAATTTACTCTGAATTAAATCCTGAAAAAAAATCTGTCTTATGCCTCACTTAGCAAAGAAATACAAATGATTAATATACAATGAAATACAAAAAAAATACATTAAAAAAATAGATTCCCAATAGAAAGATTATTAATTGAAATGTCCAAAAGTTTAATTTTATTTTATAAAGCATTAAAAACATGAAAGATCTAAGTGAAGAATATACAATGTTCTAGAATGTTACAATATGAACTCACTTTAGGTGGTTATAAACAGAGTACAGAAATATTTTTGAAACCCGATTAGATCAATAAAAAGGTGAAATAATTTAGATATCTTACCTTCAATCTCAATAAATTGAAATTGATCTGCTGTTGTCTCAGCCATTGTGGAAAATTGTAGAATTCCTAGATTTAAAGATGGTTCAGTTATGGCAGCCACTGTTTATAACAAGCTTTCCAAATGATGTAAGTGCCCATCTGACAGGTTGCTATCTCGGCATACTATAACAAATAAATAAATTGATCATTAAAATCTTTCTTAAATGTATAAAACAATGATAAAAGTCAGATCTGCTAAAAAATAACTACTTTTTGTTTCATATATATATATATATATATATATATATATATATATATATATTACTTAAATCATCTATGATTAAGGAATAAAAAGAAAAAAGAAGATACAGAAATCTGTTGGCATACATGATTGGTTGTAGATAATTTTGAGTTTAACAGTTAACCAGCTGTCCAAGGTAGAATAGTGTTTGTGGCAAAAAGTAGAGCTGTTTTTACGTGCTGCGTGTATCAGCTGAACACTGTTTTGCATCACCAGATTCAGAGGCTGACAACCACTGCTATGTGCATCTATGAACCAATACAAAGCTTGATGACGACAATGATGATGATACTACTGCATTTATTGATTATCTCATTTGCAATGCAGTTCCAGCAAGCAACAAGGACTGATGCTACAACATTCGGAGAATATCATTGAAAACAACTACTTCATAATGGAAAATGACTCAGCAAAACCAAACATTAAAAAACTAGCAACAACTAATCCTTTTTTCACAAACTGAAATTATAGCTAATAACCTTTTTCTTCAATACATATATATGTACATACAATGTCATAATGCTATTAATATTATTACTAATACTGCTGTTATTACAACTACATGTATGGGAGAATATGATTATATATATATATTTCACATAAATGGTGGGAAATTGAATGACAATTCTTTTTAACCGTTTCACCCAAAGCAAGGCAATAAAGCCACAAAGATGGAAGTGATTACTGAGTGTGAGAGAATATGATAAAAAGAAAAACATAATTAAGGAGAGAGAATAATAAAAGAACAGGAATTAAGAAAACAAAAGATAATGATTGACATTGCATTTAAATTTTTGAAAATCAAAATTGACTGGAAAGCAAGAAGCCAGTAGAGAGTTTCACAAGCACGAAGTGAGACAGAAGAAACTGTTAGCATAAAACTCATGATTACACCTAGCCATTTCAACTATAAAATGCTGAAACTTAGCTGCCAATCTAGTACTGTGCTTAAATTTGTAAAGTCAAGTTATCAAAGAGGAAAGCTCATCAGAACAATTACCATGACAATATTTATAGAAAAAGCAAAGGGAATTTATGTTACAGCAGTGGGAAAGTGACTGAAGACAAGATGCCAGGTTTTGACTAATAACATTGCAGATTCTTCTACACAGCAGAAGCACCACAATAGTTGTGGTAGCAGTATTCAATGTATGGATAAAATGTAGACTTATAAAATCCTATGTTATGCATTTTGTCCTTTGAAAGGACGTCTTCAGACTAAATAATGGTTTTATTGATGGAGCCACATCTATGTGTGAGGAGGCAACAAAATAACATATTAAAAGAAACAAAACTAAAATAAACAAAACTAAAATAAACATTGAACCTACAGTTGAATTTACTTAAACAAAAACAAACAATTCCTTCCCTTTCTTTGATAATGATCAAAAATCTACTTATAAAAATGATCTCACAAAGTTCTATTCCTAACATAATAACAAAATAAAACCTGGGAGAATTATTGACTTCTGCTTAAGAGCACTTATAATTCATAGCCCTAAGTATTTACATAATGACGAGAAATACATATTTGATGTTGTTTAGTTTATTTTGGTGTTTTGTTCACTCTCCCAACATATACATGATTCTATCACTAAACACATTTACACTGAAGAAGTTCTTTTAAAGGACAACACATGTAGCACATTATTTTTTTCCATTTTGTCATTCAATGACCCACCAATATGTATACTCATACATAGTGACATAACATGGATGGGTCCAGAGTAGTGATTTCTGGGAGCATTAAATTTGCACAAAAAATCAGGTTGAGAAAATATGTGCTAAACTGGAATTTATAACAGCACATGGCTAAAGAAGAGACGCAATAGTTTAAATTACCTCGGACAGTGAAAAACCCACCCTACTCCACTGCTCATACACAATACTAAAAGTATAACTAAAAAAAAATTAAAAAATTGAACTTTTAATAAGAAACACTTTCTATAAATTGAAAGAGATGCCCTAGCATTATAAAGATTACAAATTTATGAGACATCACACTGGGGTTTAACATGAACTATTTAAAATCTGAATAAAGGTTTTATCTCATCAGTTAATGGCTATTTTTTGTTTTTTTTTTGTTTTTTTTTGCTTTTTCGTTTTTTTTATTTTACTAAGAGTGGTTTAAGGGTAATAAATTCATATGTTTTATAATAAATATCACCCAACTATAGGTTAGATAGGAGGGTACACTGGGCCTTGCTTTGGGTGAAATGGTTAAAAAAAAAAGCTTTGGTTGGTAATCAGTCTAAGAGAAGGAAAACTCTGAATTCCAACCCATGGAGAAGGCAACAAGAAACCAGTCCACTATCTTTCCCAAGAAGTCATGGTAATTCAAAGATAATAAAGAAAGGAAATATGTGAAAATCATGAATGCTTGTGTCCTGAAGAGATATGACATTAATTTTTTTTTTAAATCTAGAATAGATTTTAAAAAAATTTTTTTAAATCTAAAATAGATTTCAAAAAAAAAATTTTTTATGTCATATCAAGTTAATTTCTTGTTCATTAAGATATTCTGAAAAATTACAGGTAGGTAAGTGTAGACATAATTTAAACTGAGACTAAACAGATTGTTTCTGTACAGGTGAGTTATCTTTTTCTGATAGTCTATTATGGATAAGAAAAAAACAATGAACAATCAGCAATTTACAACTGACAAATGCAGAAAAAAGAACTTGCAGAGAGTCATGATCACATACATCTTAAAGAGACATAGTTTAGGGAAAAAAAACAAGACCTATTCTGATTAAATAGACACACTAGTATAACTGCCTACTATGGCATGATAGTTAACAAGCCCATTTCACAGACCTGTTTGCTAGTCTAATGAATTTGATCTTTACTGAGTGCCCATGACAGTAGCCAAGTGTCAGTCTAACCTCAGCTTAGTAAATATCTATACACACCATATGTGTGTGTATAATTTCTCCTTATTAAGACAGTCCGACATGATAAAGAATACTTTGACTTATTCTATTCAAAATGTTATTTTCATTTTTTAATATTGTACTTTTTTTTTATAAAACTTAAAAGTATTAAAGTAGAAAAAATTCATTAGAAACAAAGATAAGACATCTGAATTGCTATGTAATATTAATCATCTTATATGACAGTGAATGCTGGGCAATCTCCTCACAGTTGAGGAAGAGATTTGAAGCAACAGAGATATGGTTCTACAAAAGGATGCTGAGAATGCAATGGACTGAACAAGTGAGCAATGAGGAAGTTTTAAGGAGAAAATAAACTACAAGGAAACTTATAGTTACAATCAGAAAGAAACAGTTGATGCATAAAGAGGAAAGAGGGCTTGGAGAATTTAACATTCATAGGACATACTGAAGACAGAGGGGAACAACAAATAATCTATCGTTGATAAAGTAGAAACAAAGAGGGATGGTAGAGTCAAACATTGCTTAGAACTACAAGGGACAGGAAATTGTGGAGAGCTATGAACACCCATGTCCTGAAGGGACACAGAACATAAATGGAGAAAAAATATTTCTATAATAATCAAGATCAGAACTACAGTTTGAAATGAAAAAGAAAATTATCAGAGTAATTATCAAGTTGTACATGTAATTTAATCATCTCTGCCTTCCATTAGTACAGCTGATGCTAACCTCCATGAAAGTATCTCTTTGCACTTTCTCAGGCTAACATTCTCAGCTAACATGAAGTGGAAAGACTATATTGAATCCTTTGCTAGTTCAGCTGCTAAGAAAGTCAGTTCAGTGTCAAGCGAGACAATTTTTCTCTCCAGAATCTATCTTACATATCTATAAGTCTACCATTTGCCCATGCTTAGAATACTGCTGCCACATGTGGTCCAGTGTTCCTGCTATTTACCTCAAGCTCCTTGATAAAATCCAAAGAAGAATCAGCAATATCACTGGACCTGATCTGGCAGCTCAGCTTCAGTCACTTACCTACTGCCATAAGGTTGCCTCTCCGAGCCTTTTCTATAAATACTTTCATGGTAATTGCTCTGATGAGCTCTTCACTACAGTACCTAGACTTTATGAATTTAAGCACAGTACTAGACTGGTGTCAAGATCTCAATTGACAGTTGAGCTGGCTAGATAAAGCCATAAATTCTATGCTAACAGTTCTTTTCTTGCACCTCACTTGTGGAACTCCCTTCCAGCTCCATGCTTTCCATCCAACTTTAATCTGCAAAGATTTAAATGCAATATCAATCATTATCTACTGCACTCCTGATTGCTCTTTTCTCTTTCTATTCATTAGTAATGTTTCTGTTCCTAATTCTTCCACAACCTGTAACCTCTTGTGTCTGAGTGGCTTTACTACCTTGTATGGGGTGGGGTCATAACAATTAAAAAAAAAGTTACTTCACACTCGCTCATATGCATGCATACATGCAAGTAAGTACTAATATGTATGCTTTTATTATTTTGTATATCTTGGTCACAAGCTACAAATTATCTTGCAAGAATGGCCCAAGAAATTGCTGTAAAACACCAAATGAACTTTGGGTTCACTGCTTTTGGAAGGCATAAAGGTATACTTAAATCAACAAGAGTACCAATCCACACTAAGATGAAGATACAACTTACAGTGTTCCAGTTGGTATGAAGTCAAAAATAACTTTCATTTCAAATTAAAAAAATTTAAAACCATACGGTGTGTGCTATTACAGATCAGAAGCTGATACAGAAAGTTAAAATAACCACTCTTAGAAATGTAAATATTTTGCCCCCACTTTTCGATACCATCTGTGGAAAATCCTTGAAACTATTAGAACATATTAAAAGATCAAGTTCAGGGCATGCTAAATTGTGTCTTAAGGGTGTGGTGCCTGGAAACAGAAATAAAGGAAAACAAAAATAGAAAGGGAGTTATAATTATATGGTTACCAGCTAATGAATGGCAAAATAAACTTGCCCAAAATCATAATAAATGGCTGGAAATAAGTTGTGTTTGTTTGAAATCTGTTGCATGCAGAAACAGCAATTAATGATGATACATTTATTATTTATTAAAAACTATTTACCATCTCTCTGTCCTATAATAGTTGTTAAACTGAAAAACCCCAAAATTAGAGAAATAATAATAATAAAAATAAACACTTCAACAAAAGAATTGGAACAACTTTCAAAATATAAGGACCTGGAAATAGAAATTGCAAGAGTGTAGTATTTAAACACAACCACTGTTCCAGTAATAATAAGAGCACTAAGAATGATTCAAAAGAGTACTGATATATACAATGAGAAAATCCCAAGAAACTCATTACTTTCAGGGATAGAAAAGATTGCTGATGAGAACCATTAAGATCCACAGAAAAATTCAATATAACAGCATAACATTCTAAGAAAAACCTTCCTTTACTTCAAGTCTCAGTAAAGGATTGTGGAAAGCAGGAAATGGAAATAATAATACTATAACAAAGAATATTTGGTAAATAATATGGAAATCTAAGGAAATTGAAATTGAAAAAATATAGCACCATAAATTTATCATTATACCCTAAATTAAAAACCTGGGTACAATAAGAAAATAAGAGGCAAGAACATTAATAAAATCCCTGGCAGCCCCTGTTTATAAGAGATTTAAAACATTGCACTATGTGGAACTGCTTATCTACTCAAGAGAATATTATCAATGCAAACTTTATATATATATATATATATATATATATATATATAAAAACACTGTACATGTTAAGTATCACTTAACATCAGAGTTTTGTGCAAACAGAATGCATATATTTACTACTTTACCTTGCCTTAGGTCTTGGTTCAGTACAATAAGGTAAGACATTGTACTGAAGAGAAAGCAAATAATAATAATAATAATAATAAATGTACTTGTTCCCTTTACTTGAATTATAAAGAAAATGAGGTGATGTGATGTGATTCCCTGGAATCTACAATGTGCTGGAGTCATTGCATGTGTATATCTATCCAGGTACATTCCAGGGCTGCCTATAACTGAACTGAATTTTTTGGGGTGTGGCAGCTGGGAATTCAGCGAGGTCTGCAACATGTCCCAGATATGCTCAATGAGAGAGGGGCCAACAGAATACCTGGAAAACAGCCAAATGTTCCTGAAACCAGTTTCATGTCACCCACACATGATGGAGTATTGCATTAGCTTACTGTAGGAAACCATCCACCCACCAGGGAAAGATGACAAATATAAATGGCTGCAAATGACCTGCACTATCCATAAGACACCAGGTTTACTAGTGGCTCTTTGAATCACAAGAAGATACAATCCATACCATTTGAGAACCATCACTAGCTTGCACAACGCCATGCTAACAGACTCGATCCAAACAGTCATGCAGTCTCCTCTATAGCTCAACTCAAAAATCTGTACAAAAGACCTGGAAATACCACTTAACCTCCCATTCATGGTTGATACGATCTAGTAAAATATATGTGCTGGCTATAATAAAAATTCTAATAATTATCAAAAAAACATGGAAATATTTATTAATAATTGTTAACAATAATCAGAAATAAACTAATGTAGCAAATATTACTGGATATAAGTAATATGTAATAAACTAATTTCAAAATCATAACATTTTTTGAAAAATATTTAATTTTTCAATTGACAATAACATTTTATCTATATTCATGAATTTTACACAAAATTTTTTTTTTTTTCAACATTATCTCTTTCCTTGTAAATGCACTCAATTCAGTGACAGAAAATTAATCAACATCACTATTTTGGCTTTCCATCATTTTGTTTGCCAATCATTTCTTAAACATGACTTATTCTTATCTTTTATGTTGAGCAGAAAAAATCTTTCCCAGAATATTCAATGCTAATAATGTATACAGAAAAATTAAAAAGACCAAAATCAACTTTGTTGGTAATGTTGCTTTTTTTTAATAATTTTGAATAAATCTAAAGTAAAACAACAAATCTTACCAGATATTTTATCTTAAAACAGAGCAAAATGTCATTTTGGTAGGGTTTTTTTTTTTAATCTTTTGTAATTTTTATAATTAAGTTTGGAGAATGAAGGCAGCTTTCATTTTTAATAATAAATCACTTTCATATTTCATGAAATCTATTAAGACTTATTAATTGGTACTTTTGTTATTAACTATCAGATTTTTTTTTGTTTACTATTTGTGCTACAAAGGAAATTTTAAGGAGTTCACCTTCCTCAGGACACTAAACTTTTCTTTTTTTCACCATGTACAAAGTTCAAGAGCCATTCAAAGTAGAGGATTACAGAGTAAGAAGCAAGAGGTACAATTTATGAAGATACGTCAGGAAGATCACAGTTAACCCTAGACTTGAACAGAATTGTAGTGATTGAGGAAGCATCCTTTTGGGAGTCACCTCCAAAAAGTAGCAGTTTGTGGGAAGAAGCTGTTTAAGTGGAACTTATATGTCACCGATGGAATACAAAGGGAATGAGGGTGATTCACTCTTTTTCCAATCATTTATAAACACATTTTAGTGCAGAATTGATCATTTTTGTTTTTTTTACTGATATGCATCCTTTAGAATATAGACAATCTTAACTCTACATGGATTCCTTTCCTTTATTATCTGTAAATTACTAGGAATTCCTAGGAAAGATAGTAAAATGGATTCCCAGTTTTTTCCATGGTTTGGAATTCAGTTTTCCTTCTCTTGGATCAGTTTCTGCTAAGGCTAGAAGGCCCAGTTTACCCTTCTATTTAATACACAACAATTATATTATAATTCTGCTTGTTTCTCTATTTCTTAGCACATGCATTACATTCTACAATTACCTCAGATAAACAAAGGGCCATTCCTATTGATTGCAAGGATAGAAAGAAGATATATCAAAGGCACTATTTGGTTTTAGGGAAAGGAAGTGAAAAGAATGAAAAAGAAAAGAAAGATAACACTTCCATGTGTCTAATATCTGCTCCAGTGAAATGGAAAAATTTGTCATCTTCAAATCTTTTCATTTGTATCCTCTTACTTCTTTAAATAGTAACCAGCATTCATAATTATGTTAATTAAAAACAAAGCATTTACATAAATTGTATCTATAAAAATAACATATAAACAAAAAATATATTAAATATTTATGATTGTTATTGCAATATTTTGTTAATGATGCAATAGGAGAACTTCCATGGCTATTTTACTGCTATGGAACTCACAAGAAACATATTCAATCAGTAACTTACAAATTAAGATTCATCAGAAAATTAAAATTGGAAAATCATGTTTAATAAAAACATTTCCATTTATACAGAGACAAGGACTACAGCCTAAAAAACTAATCTTTTTTTAAAGCCATGTGTCTTCTGGATGTAGACAGTTATGACTTGCTATTGATTCCTTTTCTTTATCTATAAATTACCATGATTTCCTAAAAAGATAGTGCAGCTGTTTCCCTTTGTCTTCTCTATGGTTTGGAATTCAGTTTTCCTTCTCTTTAGTTGTCACCCAAAGCTAGAGAGTCCAGTCTACTCTGATATTTAACCCATAGATGGTGGAGGAAGTAAAATGGTTTCATGTCTTTCCCAAGAGTATTTGTGCAAACTGAATACAACAGACAACATGAGAATTTGAACTCAGTCAGTGCTGATAAGCTTGTGTGGAACCTGCCCATCCCAGGCTAAGAAAAATAAGAAATAGTAAAAAATGCAATTCAATGTACTAATCTAAACATTCTGCATAAAATCTATAATTCTGAACATAATGCCTAATAGTATTTATTTGTATGGAAATTACAAGAGATACGGGAAACGCAATAACACTTTTGAGGAGAAAATTTTCAGCTACAGAAAAACAATTTTCTCAGATAGTTACACAATTTCAAGGTGCTCTTCATTTCCTGGGTTAACAATTGTGCAACATTGCTCAGAATGTGTTTTGTCACTGTTACGTAGTACAAAGAAGAAAACAAGGATAGAATAACCTTTTCTTAAAGGGAAATCGACTATATTCGTCGATAACAGTAAATATATATCGGTAACCTGTCAGAGATACCGGGACAGGCCCTTTGTAGTCTATGGAAAGACGCTGAAATGGCGCAGTAGAACGGATCAGAACATTACTAGCAGAATCGAAGAATTGGGGTTTTATTTTGGCACAGGTCATACATTCAGAAGTCACACGTCAGACTTCATCAAGCTAATACGGCATATTCTGAGACCTTATAAAATGCCAAAAGCGCTGTACCCCAGGATGTATTAAGGAATCGTGTATCGATTTAAGTTCCTTCAAGGAAGAAGCAGCAGCACCACATACTCTGGATAAGGTATCCGCAACTGTGTTTTCATTTCCAGGACGGTGTTTTATGTCGTATGAAAAGGCAAGAAGTTCCATTTTCCACCATATAATTTTATCGTTTTTAATTTTTCTGCGATTAGCAGGTTTAAACATAAAAGATACGGCTTGTTGATCAGTAATAATAGTAAAATGTTTCCCGGCAAGGAGGTCTCTCCATTTACGAATGCATTCGACTATGGCATATGCTTCTTTTTCGACTATATGAAGTCATATTTCAGAGGGGTTTAACGACCGAGAAAAGAATGCTACAGGTCGCTCAGCTTGTAAAAGAGTGCCTCCAATAGCCTTTTCTGAAGCATCGGTTTCAATAGTAAATGGCAATTCATCATCAATAACTTTTACAGATGACTCGGCAATGTCTTTCTTAAGTTTTTCGAAAGAATTTATAACTATAGGAGGCATAGGGAATTGTTTATTTTCGACCAGTGGACGAATTTTGTGTGAATATTTAGGTATCCATTTCGCATAGTAAGCAAACATACCAAGACACCTTTTTAACGAATTTGAGTCGAAAGGAGGAGGCATTTGCAAAAGTGGTTTCAAACGCTCAGGATCGGGTTGGATAGTTCCGTTAAAAATTTGATATCCAAGCACGTTAATAGAACGAAGTGAAAACTCTGATTTTTCCCGGTTTATTTCGAGGTTGTATGTCGAGGCAGCCTTTAAGAAACATCCCAAATTGACGTTATGCGCCTCCTGGGTTTTACCGCAAACAGTTATATCATCTATATACGAAAAGGTTCCAGATAATTTGTTATCAGAAATGAAAGAATTCATAAATCGCTGAAAGGCAGAAACCCCGTTAGTAACACCCATGGGTATTCGTTTAAATTGGAACAGATGATTTCCAGCTTGAAAGGCCGTATAGGGACGATCTTCGGGGCAAATTTTAATCTGATAGTACGCTTTGGACAAGTCAATTATACTATAGATATGATACTGGGCTATTTGGTTTACGAGATCTTCAATTCGAGGCAAGGGGTAGGCATCAAGTAAGGTGAACCGATTAATAGTCTGGGAGAAATCGACTACCAATCGTTTCTTTTTATTAGGTGACGAAGTTACAACAATTTGAGCACGCCACAGAGAGTAACTGGTTTCAATTATATCATCCTCAAGCAGTTGTAGAATTTCTTTTTCAATGAACTGAGCATCCTCCGCACGGTAATTTCGGGATTTAGTAGCAATAGGTTTGCAGTCAGGGGTCAAGTTTCGGAACAACTTAACAGGAGCACAACTGATCTTGGTTAAATAGTGATACTCTGGTGTAGTTTTAAGAAGGGAACACCGAGTATAATATCCATACAGGAATCAGGAAGTACTGTAAAGTCAATTTGTTTATATTCGTAACCATTGAAGATAATATCCTCAGTACAATATTCAGATAGTTTGAGGGAAATGGCAGATGATGCCATGGAAATTACGGAATTCCATTTAGAAGTAGACAGTTTCATTGTTTTAACAGTACGGTCACTGATAAAGTTATCAGAACTACCGGTGTCTATGAGGGCAGTTAATCTCTTTCCTTTTAATTCTAAAGTGTTAGTAACTGGAGGAGACCTATCATCGTCTTTAGCACGGGCTACTATAATAGCTGAGGTAGAACGTGAAGACGCCGGCATGGTAGAACGGCAAACTTTAGAAAAATGACCGAGTTTGCCACAGTTTTGACATCTCTTATCATGGGCAGGACAATAGCGACGATTATCCTTAAAGTGACGTTTCCCTCCACAGTTGTAGCAAGGGCAGCAGACAATTGTACAGAGTCACACTCTGTACGAGAATCAGTTAAGTCAGAAAGCATATTTTTAGTAATAGTAGTGGAAGTGGCCTCCTTGGCAGAATCAGTAAACACATTTTTAGTCCTAGTGGTAGTAGCAGCGGCTGATCCAATCTGAGAAGCGTATGATTCAGCATGAAAGTGAGCCTGTTCTAAGGCTCTAGCACATTGAGTAGCCTCCTTGAGAGTTAGCGTATCATTTTCAAGCAGTCTGGCACATATTACGGGGGATTGGAGACCACGTATAAATGCATCACGGACAGATTCATCCCTGTAAGTAGTAGCAGTAACATCTTGGAAGCAACAGTCAGCAGCAAGTCGATTCAAGGCCTGAAGGTATTGGTCTAGACTCATTTTCCTGCTGCAGATGTGTAGACAACAAATGTCTAGCATGAATAACACTTGGAGACTTGTCATAAACACTTTTCAGCAATTCAACAGCATGTTCAAATCCAGAATAACCCTCGATAACATCAGCAACGGTAGCACCGATGTTTAAATAAAGGACTTCGAGTTTGTCTGGGTTTAAAGAAGCAATAGTTGATAAGTAATAATTAAAATTACGGTACCATAGTCTCCAGAGCTTGCTAGCCTGAGGGTCTGCAGAAGATATATCAAACTTGTCCAGACGAATACTCTTGTCCATGAGGAATTAAGTTCAGTAAATTGTTACGTAGTACAAAGAAGAAAACAAGGATAGAATAACCTTTTCTTAAGGCTTTACTGAACTTAATTCACAGCAGTCAGTAATCAACAAAGGAAAGAATTCAGAATGAAAAGGAAGAAGAACGCAGCTTTTAAAGAGGAAAGGAAACGTGTGAAAAGTCACATGGACAAGAAAGTTAGTTTCCTTTTTTTTTACAAAAATATAAGTCACACACATAATTGTTGCCACTGCTGAAAAATATTATCCATCACCTAAATGTGCTTGAATCTACTGTTTGGTCTCCATAAACATTCAATCGGTATTAATGAATGTAGGTGTAATTTCCTTCACCTGTAGGAATTCAATGACACATCTCTACTTCATATGCATTTTCCTATCAGATGCCATAAGGCCAGACTGTCACTCAGCTGCTATCTGTAGTAAAGCTCATTCCCAAATATTAGATCATTGGCAGGGTGGTTCAAACTCTGCTGCCATACTACCAACATTCACAATGTGAACAAAATAGAGAGCATTACTTTTAAAGTTAGCTTTGTAGATATACTAACAATGATACCCAACATTGCCTGGATTGAGTTCCTTTCCTTTGTTTCACTGTGTAGAATAGAAATGGAAGGTCTCATTAGATAATGGGGGGACTTCCACAGGCGGACGTAAGTTGCCTCGTCCAGTGATATATAAACAGCTGAATGGCCACAGGGCAGATATATTTTTTGTATTTGTATCTCATTGATACGAGAATAAAGTAATTGAGAATTACTATTAACATTGTGGTTATTTTACATGATGCTGTGAACAGGATTTGGTGAATATGTGGAACTATCTAAAACAAGACATGACATCTGCACCAAGCAGAACCCTCAATTTGATTGTTCAACTCACGCTACAAAGGGAAACTATCATGCTTTGGAGGGACAGCACCCCTAATGTAACACAAACGTCCAACAACAAAAAAAAAACAAAAAAAAAACAGACTGTCCTGTCATTGAATTCAATGCAACAGACAACAACAAATTCTTTGATACTTGGACTCGGTATAAGGAGATGTGTAAATTTACAAACCCAGTCGAAATATGCAACAAATTGAGAATGACATACTTGCCCAAAGTCAATAGGCTCCTTTTTGATCTTATAGGGATGAAACCTTAAATTCAGATATGGAGGAAAGGTTTTTGTCACACATCTGATTCAATACGGTAAAAGGTTTGCACAAGAAAGTTCACCGGTAGACCTTTCATGCCACAGGTCAGGCAGAAGGTGAGTCAATCCCTCATTCTTTAGTAAGGCTATGAGCTCAAGCCAAATTTTGCTAATTTACAGATGATTGCCCCAACATGGAAGTCAGCAAGTCAACTACTCATGCAACAGGACAGGTGGGTAGATGATTGCAGGACTTGCCAACAAGAAACACCAGAGTCAAGTTTTGGCCAAGGCTGTCAACCTCACCACACTCACACAAAAGTTCAACCGACAGCTTGGAAACGTGTCAGCTGCACTGTTACTAAATGATATTAGCCCGTCAACCTCAGCCTACCTACAGATATCTGGCCATGAGCGCTGTGCACTTTGACAACTCTGAAGAAACAATGTACTCACTTCTTCACCAAATAAGAATCCTTGTGTGGGTTGCAGGAAGACATTCCACCCAGGTGGATAAATTAGTAGGAGGGATTGCCTAGCATCTAAACTGGTATATTATAATTGCTGGATTAGGAGTCACATAAAAGGTGTATGCCAGAAAATCTACCAAAATTGAAATTGGAACCATGAACAGATCAACAAGTTGCGAGACAGGGCAGGATTCATTCATTTTCTCAAACACTAGTCTGAATGTTCCCCCCACCCATGCCATCCGCTATGCTGGCAGATCAAAACAGAGCCATGAAACCAGTTTGATACCACCCAGTGCTGTGCCTCATCTAGTGTGGAATGCAAAGTGATTTGAAGGTGTCCCAGATCCACTGCCATCACTGACAATAGATGGGACTATAATGCATCAAACCCATCTGGTCACATTCAGACTGGTCCAATTAACTACAGTATCTCATTGCATCATCGCTATAGCCAATACAGGGGCTCAAACTTGTTGAAGTGGACCAGAGATATTAAAATTACTCAGGTGCCCAGATGAGTACCTTGTGCCAACTAGTCATCAAATACATGGCATCAGAGACAACCAACTTCATATAAAGGGCCTGTTGTTCATGCATATAAGAATTGGCTCAAAGGAGACATGATAGGTGGTGTATGCATCAAACAATACACCTGGTTTTTATCTTATCAGAATCTGTCCTGAAGGATCTACATCTGCAAAAGAAAAATGCACATATGCACACATGCCCATGCAGAAAACCCATTACAGCAATGCCTTGTACCATCCTGTTCCCTCTGATGGACACTATCACTGGCCCACACACCAATCCCTGTCCCTCACCATTGAAAGAAGTGAGGGAAACAGACCTTGATCAAGACATTGCATTGGGTATAATTGAACAGGTGCCAGTGGGCACTACTACAACCTGGTGCTCAAAGATGGCAGTTGCACCCAAAAAAGATGACTCCCCCAGACACATGGTGGACTTACAAGAATGAATGCTGACACCCATCACACCCCATCCCAATTTAATCAAGTCTCTATTGTTCCAGCTCAGACAAGAAAAACAGTTCTGGACACATGGAATGGGGGGCCACAGCTCACTACTTTCACCAGCTGCACAAGATGGCACTACATTTATCACTGAATGGGGTGGGTATAGGTATCTTCGTGCTCCTCAGGGATCTCACACACCTGGAGATGGATATACCTGTCAGTTCAATATTACAGTGGACATGGTTTGAAAAACCCATTACATAGATAATAGCCTCCTTTGGGACGATTCTATAGAGTCCTCATTCTGACACACAATGGAATATATAACCCACTATGGGAAGAATGGAATTGTGTTTAACCCTGACAAATTCTATTTTTCAAAGAATGAGGTGGAGTTTGCCAGGTTCTTAACCACTAATAGTGTGAAACTAACAAAGAAAATGACTGAGGCCATCCTTCACTATGCCCACAAATATGATGGGTGTCAGGTCCTGGTTCGGACTGGTGAATCAGTTATCTTATGCATTATGCACAAGCTGAAGTGATGGCCTCCTTCTGGGAATTACTGTGCTCAAAGAACCGAAAATTTTATTGGGATGAAATGCTTGACCAACTTTTTGAGGAGACAAAGCAAGTAATTGTGCAGAAAATTGAGGACAGAGTCAAGACATTTGAGATCAATAAAATGACATGCCTTTCAACAGATTACAATAAAACAGGAATCAATTACTTTCTTTTTCGAAAATACTGTCATTGCCCTGGTGAAGCAAATCCAAATTGCACTGATGGTCACTTGAAAATTATTTTGGCCAAATCTCACTTTACCAACAATGCAGAATCCCACTATGCACTGGTCAAAGATGAAGCCCTTACTCTTGTCTAGGGACTAGAATCATGTAGGATATTTATATTGGGCTGCCCAGATTTGCTAGGGACTGTTGACCATCAACCACTCATAAAAATTCTCTCAGATTCGGCACTCAAGAACATAAAGGACCCATATCTCTTTAATTTCAAGGAACACACACTAATGTACAAATTCAGTAGTAAACATCTCCCTGAAAACCTTAATGCTGCACCCGACTGTGCCTACCAGTACCCACCATGGATCACATCAGAGGACTTGACAGAACATCCCCAAATATCATCTGCACATATGCAACAGAAGCACAGACAGTCATTCTACAAGGCGACTACAACTGATACAGTCAAAACAATTAGCAGTGCATAAAAGGCTGCATCCATGTCCACATACAACCATGACTCTAGATTGAGGGTTGTCACATGGGATAGGATCATTGCTGCAGCAGCCATTGATGAAGAATGTCAGACTCTGATAGAATATATACAGACTAGTTTCCACAAATCACACCATGACCTTTTGTCAGTCATCTCTTGGTTTTGGCGCATGCACAAGGAATTGTGCCACATCAGAAAAGCAGTGATCAAGGAGAAGAAAATCCTTATAACTTGACAACTTTGTGCAGAAGTTGAATCCCTACATTCTGCACACCAGGGTGCAAATAGCATGCTAGCAAATGCAAGACAACACCTATTTTGGCTTGGTTTGGATGCCAGCATCAAACAAACCAGAGCCCAATGTCAGATATATAATTCTATTGCCCTGTCACAGCCTAAGAAGCACTTAATGTTATTATCTAACTCTGAATTTCCATACCAACAAACCGTGATTGATTTTTTCAACTTACATGGTAGAAATTATGTTATATATTCAGATCGGTACAGTAGTTGGGTGGAAGTGGCACTAATGTCATCTGGGAAGGCCAGGGCAGTAGGCAACACCCCAAGAACTTGGCTCTGCACATATGATACACCTGAAGAACTTTCTTCCGACAGGGGACCACCTTTTGATTCCCAAGAATACAACTTGTTCCTTAACACTTGAGGAATATGGAAACATAATTCATCGACTTACTACCCACAATGCAATGGCCAGACAAAATGGGTTGTCAAAACAGCTAAGTATGTACTCGCTGACCCAATGCAATGCTCCCATCCAGGATCTTGGCATGTCTCCTGCTATGATGTTACATGGTTATGTTATCGGAGACCCCTTCCTTGTCCTACAGGACAAATACCTTGTGAATGCTGCCATAATCCTTGCCTCCAGTTCATCTTTTGTATTACAAGGAGTTTTGTTGGTTTTCTCAACAACTGGGCCTCATAGTTTGGGAGCTAGGTGGCCAAATGTAAGGGGTGATGTGTTTGCAGACAATTGTTTTCTGACAGCCATGACTGGGTTCTCCTGCCTGCATGGCATGGTGTAGAGTCCTTTCGCCAGACATAGGGTATTCCAGCAGCCACCCTCTTGCCCCAGAGCAGCACAAACTCCTCAAGGTAATTGATATAGGCCTCTATGTTGAGTCTGAGGCCCTCACCAACAAATTTGGAAGTTCTTTTCTTATCAGAACAATCAGAGTTTTCCGAGCTGCTGTACCTTTGTAATCACCATCAGACTCATCCAACTCTTTCCAAATCCTCTGCACTGTCCACAGATTAACACCCAAACACTATGAAATGTTTGTATCGGAGCTTCCAGTGCAAATGCCAAGCAGTACAGCATGCCATTTCCAAATTTCTGGCAGAGTGAATTGCACCATGGTGCTCTCTTTCTCAAAGACAGTGCCCAACTGACCCTACTATACTGGACAATCAACAAAATCAAAAACAAACAATGCTTATGTGCAAAATCAAAAATATAAAATGGCGACAATTTCCCATTGCACCCTGGATAATATCAATCATATGGTAGTGAATGCTGGACAATTTCCTCTACCCTAGTCTATTACATTTACTTTTGCACAAATGCCCTTAAGTAAGATATGAATCCATCTTGTCTCCCTATCCCAACTATGGGTTAAATAACAGTGGCTCTCAAGTCTAGCATGGCATCAAGTCTAGAAAGACTGCTGAAAGTTCAAAACTGTGGAAAAGACAACAGGAAACTACTTCACTATCTTTACAAAGAAGTCCTAACAATTCATAGATAATAAAAAAGGAATTTGTGGAAATAATCACTTATATCCTGAAAGAACATGGCATTTAAAAAAATTTTTTTTCTTTTTTAACATTGCAGTTCATGTCTTCTTGCTAATGGAAATATTTTTATTAAAATGAAAAAAAAAATAAATAAAAATAATTTTATTAATATGGATTGTTATGGAGCATCGCATTAAAAAAATGCATGTTATGTAATAGTTATGTTGGTTTCAATTTTCATTGAATAGCTGCTAAGAACATCTCCCACTCCCCAAATGTATAGACAAATCTTACAGATGCATGATGGGATTTCTTCCTAACTAATAAAAATAGACAGTTCTCAATATCATCACTCACATTTTTGTTCTTTCCTGCCTTGAAGTCAGAATGCTATAACCACTTGACTGTATTCCTTTGGCATATGAACCCAATTCTTTGAAAACTTTTTGCCTTATTACTGTTGCTTTGAATAGTTTTGACTTGCCTTATATATATATATATATATATATATATATATAATAGAATGGTAGTTGGTTACATGTAAATAAATAAAATGTATTCAATATGAGGATGAGCCTACAAAATTGTAAAAAAGATACAGAAAAAAAAACCTGTGCTACTGAGTTTCACACCCAAATTGGAGAATCATTAGGTCAGGTTCAATTTTAGTTCTACTTAGCCTGTGATGCCAGCCTTAAATATGAAATATGAAGAACTCATTCATATATATATATATACATACATACATACACACACACACACACACACAGGGTGTGTTTCAGAAATTTTGAGACTTTTTCAGAAGAGACATGGAAGTTATCCAAAGTCAATGTGTCCAGGAACCTTGTCACAGCTTCCTCGTCTTCTCAAAATCTTCAAAATAACTACCCCTGAGGTTCTCCTTCAGCATGGGAAACAACCATACAGTCCCAGGGAGCAAGGTCTGGATTGGAAGGAGGGTGAGGAACAGTTCTGATGTACACCTCTGTCAACACAAAACTTTATTGCATACCAAGCTTCCAAATTGTTTTCACATACCAACTACATTCTGCAAACTAGTCAGCTGTAACAAGCAGTGCTTAGTAGGGTGTGTTCACAGAACTGTTATAGTGGTCTCCAATCTAGAATAATAAAAGGTTGGTATGTCAGCTTATTAGATGTATAGTAATGGTATACTAAAATTACAATCATCTTCGATATTTATAACTTCTGGAATGCCCCTCATATGATATATATAGTTTGCATAGTATTATTTTGTCATTCTTTTTTACCTCTTATTGTTTGAGAACTTTCTCAATTTTGTCAATTACACTTAAATTATTCCACAGGTTATCAGTGTGAAATATAATCTCAGTATACAGAGTTTAAATTCCAGCTGTTTTTGCAATACACTCAAAATGTAACTCAAATCCATATAATATTGGCATGTGCATTAAATTAAGTATATACTATCTCACAAAGTGATATAATTATACCAGTAAACAAATTCTCGTAAGATTTTTAATTAAGGCAATTTCTAGGGATAAGCCTAAAAAATAGAGGTCAACATAGTTCAAAAACAGAAAATATAAAAGCAACCATAGAAGTCATTATGCAACATGAATGGAGGTGAGTAGAACACATAGCAAAAAGAAAGGATAACAGATGGAGCAAAAGCTTGGTTGAATGCTGCCCAATGGATAGCAAACAGTTGAAAAAGACTAGACAGAAAATGGAGAGATAAGACAGCAGGTTTTGCCAGTAATACACAGCCAAGAATAACCCAGTCACAATCATCATGGAAGGAGTTTGGAAAGGTTAATGATAATAGTTCCAAATATAATCTATTGTCTAATGTAGAACTACAATTCTCAGTTTCATTAAAATTTAAACAAAAAAATATTTTAAATGATCATTTTGAATTACTGTGAATGGAATAATTGCAATATGAATTATTCACCAATGCTTCATAGTTAAATAGGAAAGATTAAATCTTACTTATATCTCTATTCTCTTACCAAGTGGGACCTATCTACAGAATAAATAAAAAAGAAGATTTCTAATTCCCCCCAATTTTGGACAACACAGAAATGTCATTCCGTGTTTTCCTAATGTTACTTCACATTTCTGAATTCAAAGTAGCACTTCTCCTAAACTGATTGTTATCCAAGACAAGAGAGAACCATCTACTCTGCAATTTAACCCATAACAATGTTTATTGATATGCAACAAAAACATTTCAATTTGTACAAAAAGGACTAAAGCCTAAAAAAATATTTTTCAAATTTTTTTTGATCTTTAAGATTTAAGCAATCATGACTCTCCATGAATATAAGAAAAAGAAAAACATTATTAAGAAGAGAGAACAATAAAAGAACAGATGATGATTGATATCGCATTTAAATTTTTGAAGATCAAAGTTGGCTGGAAAGCAAGAAGTCAGAAGAGAGTTCCACGAGCAAGAAGTGAGATAGAAGAAACTGTTAGCATAGAGCTTCTTGTTACATCTAGCCATTTCAGCTGTAAAATGATGAGACCTATTTGCCAATCTAGTACTGCACTTAAATTCATAAAGTTGAGGAACCAAAGCAGAAAGCTCATCAGAACAATTACAATGAAAATATTTATAGTAAAGGCACAGTGAAGTTACGCTACAGTGGTTTCTCATTCATAAGAATTCATAGTTTTATAATTCAGAAATGTTTCATAGACTATGCAAAGGTCTTTGACAATGTATGCCACAAGGATATGCTGGAAGTGCTCAGCAACCTTGATATATTCAGGAAAGATATCAGAATAATCAAGAAACTATACTGGCAGCAACCAGCATGAATGCACATAGAGAACAAGTTCAGTGAATATACAAAAATAGAAAGGGGTATAAGGCAAGGATGTCTTCTCACCCAACCTGTTCAACCTAGACAATGAGGAAATTCTGAGAGAATTGTAAACCCTACCGGGATTTAGCATTGGTGGCCACAATCTTAACAATGTAAGATACACAGATGAATGACACAGTACTGATAGCAGACACAGAAAAGAAATTACAAAATCTCCTACAGAAGGCAGTGATGGAGAGCGTGAAGAAGAGACTAAGCATAAACCACAAGAAAACAGAATGCATGCTTATCGGTAAAAGGATGGGCCTGAAATGTGATTTGCAGATTGAGGACACTAGAATCAAGCAGACACAGAAGTTTAAATATCTGGTAAGGATTCTGACAGACAACAGTAAATGTAACACTGAGATCTGTAGACATATTGGGATGGCCAAGGACGTATTCCAAAAGCTGGGCAGAATACTGCGAGACAGGAAGATTTCTTTGGTAACAAAGAAAAGAATATTGAGCTATTACGTGACATCTGTTCTTCTTTACAGCAGCGAATGTTGGACGATTTCCTCAAAGATGAAGAAGCAACTCTAGAAGAATGCTAAGGATGTCATGGACCGAATGCGTGAACAACAATGAGAGGATGCAAACAAGAAGGAGACTTAACATCAGGAAGAGGCAGCTGAAGTTTCTAGGAAACATAATGAAGAAGGAGGGCCTGGAGAATCTGATACTCACAGGTTGAATTGAGAGGCAAGGGAAAACAACGCATGACATACTATCAAGTGGATGATAGAACATGGTCTGGGAGATGTGGCAGAGGGAAGGAACTTGTTGATAGCTGCAAGGAATAGAGGGAGGTGGAGAGCCATGATCACCTACTTCCTGAAAGGACAAGGTACATAGAAAGAAAAACGTAGATAATGGGAAATTCCTGGGAAAGATAGTGGAGTGGTTTCCCATTGCCATCTCCAAAGTTTTCAACTCCTTCTTCGAGACCAACTGCCACCACTATTTGAGAACACAGTCCACCTTGTTATTTAACCTGGAAGAAGATGGAGTCATGCCTTTATCAAAGGTATCTGTATACAGGTGAACAGAACAGATGAGGTTGGAATTTGAACTCAGTTTACCTATTCAACTCTCCACACCAATAAACCATTCTGTTACCCATGCATCTCCCTCGGGTATAATACTATGTTAATAAAAAAAACTTTTGCACAGAATTAATAAATTTGGGAATTAGGATTGAGAGTTCTGTTCACCTGTTTTAAAATTATCGCTACTTTTTTAGATCTTTATTTCCACAGGAAAATTACAATTTTATTTTTTGTTTACACAAAAGTTTAAAAGTTTCAGCAAAAATGAACTTAATTTCACTGATATGAAGGAAACTCTGTTAACATTGAAATGTCTTTTTCTTTTCTTTTGTTTTTTTTTCAAAACTTGGTAAAGAATAGACATGAAAGTGCGTCTACAATGAAGAATGTATTTTTATCAATAGCTAATGGAACAAGTAAGCAATGAGGAATGCTTGAGGAAAATGCCAAGAGAGCACTTATACTCAGAACCAGGAAAAGATAGCTGAAATTCCTTGGCACATTATGAGGAAGGAGGGCTTAGAAAACTTAACCATCACAAGGTATATTGAGAGCAAAGGAAGGCAGCTGGCCACTAGTCAGGACTCTCACCTAAATTAAGATGTTTTAAAGTAACTGTTGGGGATTTCAATTTATTAATTTGTTTGCTTTGTGTAATATTTCTACATTTGGGTGCTTTCCTCTATTGCTCCAAACTGGGTTCAAAATTAATGTTGTCTCGGTGATGATAGAACATCAGTTTGGGATGACTGGTAAAGTTTTTTTTTTTTTAAGGATACAAAATCTTTAATTAGTGTCCTATTATATTTCTCCTTAAAGCAAATTATTTGTTTTGAAAATTCTTATTTCTTACCAGTAGTTGTAAGTTTTTAATAAGATGGAGCCTGCATGCACAAACAAAATTTCTGCTTTTTAAACTGGTGAATGAAACCCAGAAATGGTAGTCGAAGGACTGAAATAATAGAAATATCTGAATTCATTTCTAAGTGCAAAAAACATTAGAATCTTATTGTAAGAAATTTTTCTTTAATAAACAAAGCAAGAAAATTACTTTTTTAATCAATTTTTGGTTAAAAACTTAAATGTACCATTAACTACTAACATTTATGTGCTGTGGTTTCTGTTTATCAGAAATTGAAATGCATTACTGCCTCCTGTAAATCTTCACTCACAGTCCTTCTGCTCAGCAATACAACTTGGGAATATCAATGACTAAATGGTAGACTAGTGACTGCAACACATGGAGAGCACAGTTTAATGATTGAATGGATCAAAATAAATATTTAGTTCCTAAACATTCCAATGGTGTTTTATTACGCTACTAAAACGTATAAATGATATAGAATGAAAAAAAAAAAAAAAAAAAAAATTTTTATTTCAACATGGTGTAAAAATTTTAGAGAAATTAAAGTTGTTTTCTGGGACAAAAATGAATAAAGTTAGACTGGAACTCTGACTCATAACATGTAGCATGGATTATGTCTGGTTTTGTTTGTGAAGTAACCTGCATCATTTGTCCACTTAAATATTTCAACTGCACTTTTTCTTCTACCGTCAATTCATCAGTTTTCCTCTCTATACATCTTTTTGAGTTCTAGTCATTGGATTTGTTGTTGGAATTTACAGATATTGATTAATTTGCACTCCTTCTGCTGTAGTTTGTAATCCCAGAGATTTGAATCCTCCATTATCACATGGGCTTATCTTCACTGTCCCTAGAATTTATTTCTGGAAAAATTCATTACCTCAGAAAGTAAAGTCATCCACATGACTAACCAACATTCCAATAAGTTAGCCATACTTATAATGCCATAAAAAACTAACTATACTCCCCAATTGTCTAGATTTCTGAGATGAGGTATTGTAACTATTTACACTGAAGATGAGGACAACAGTCAAAACAATGCCCTGTTCATGACAAGGACACATGGCCCAGTGGATAAAAGCATTGGTTGAAGTAATGCAGTGACTTGACCCAAATAGTTGTTCATTCAATACCTGGCCACAGACATTTCAGGTGATCAAAAACTTGGAGAGTTGAGTTACTAAAGGAAAATAACTGAATCTGAGATATCCAGAAAAAGGCATGGCATGTGGAACCCAAACAATCTACTCCCATGGACTAAATGATGGGTTCAGTTCAAAATTCCAACATGTATCACCTGAACAGGCCAGAGCATACAACAGATGAAATGTCATGAATATGACAACAAAGATGAAGACAACAGTCTGAACAATGTAAATAGTGTAAATGTTATAGTACTTCTTTAACTTGTTCATGCCAAAATCTGTGTGCATCATTTAGTCTTTCTTAAGATGTAAGTCTTCAGTTTTTAAACACACATCATGAGGCAGATGTAAGAATACTTCTTTTGCTAAGGGATTACCTTACAGAAATGTTGCTGTTGTATCAATAGATTGTAGCCACCAGGATATCAAAGATGTTGAAAAAAAATACCAATTATAGACAATCTCTACTAAAGATTGGAGAATCTTTCCCAAGACTGTCAGTATCTTCCTCATAGCCATAGGCTACTAGTTTGGTTTTAATTTTCTTTTTGCTATCTTCATCTTTGATATAATCTTATAAGATAATACAGTAACTCGATTTCCAAAAGGAATGACTTGAAACATGTCATTACTAACCAAACTCTTCAGTTTTCTCTCCTTAGCATCCACACACCTCTTCAGACAGTTCTTGATCAATTGTTAACAGTACAAAATTTTCTAGAGGTTAATTCTTTCCAGTCTTCAACAGAAACCCAACTGACACATATTGGCTCTTCATCCCTAACACATGTGAACATTCATCCAGTTTTTATATTTCCCACTTTGTTCTTCTGGATACTTACTTCATCTTGTACCTGATAAAAGAATTTCTTGTTGCTTTAGTAGCATAATTATTCATATTCAGAAAAAAGTTTTCACATCTACCAACAGTCATCACTTCATTCAAGGAATTAGTTTTGCTTGGCATTCAGTTTTTAAAGTCATATATTTCCCCACTCCTCGCAGATGTCATACATGCAATTCTGCATCCATGTCATTTGATTTTGGTGTGTAAAGGAGAAGGAGGCTATTTGTTTTTCTCATTTCAGTCTGACACACATCACTTGTATCTTTCAGGAATTGGTAGAAATGAACATGATAGAATAGAGACCCCAACACGAACTAATTGTCTTTCATAAGATTACTAGTATCTTCCTAAAAGCCACAGGGAACCAGTCTTAATTTTCTTGACATTTTTATATTTCTCAGATAAAATCTAATGCAATGATACAATAATTTGATTTTAAAAAGAAACTTCTCAAAACACATCAAACTCTTCTGCTTCTTAGCCTCTACAACTTCTTGAGACAATTTCTTGATCAACTGTTAGCAGTACAGCCTTTTAGAGTAATTTTCAATCCATTTTTCACTATCATCCCAATTGAAACACATTAGTTCTTTATCCTTTAAAACAGTCAATCATCCAGTCCATATATTTTCCACTTTATCTTTGGTTTCATACCAGGGCTTTAAACTATTGTCCTGAAAAACAACATCTAAAAAAAATTTTTAAGCTGTCCCAAAATGTTAAAATATTCAAGTTTTAAAATGAATAAATACAAAAACAAATTCATTAAATTTTACTGTCAATTTTATAAAATTCATTTTACTTTTATTTAAACATTTTGGCTAAATCAGCTTGAATTATTTTACACAGAAATAGTCTTATTAATTGATGTACTCAGAGTAACTTTTATCAGACTAAGAATTATGCTCTATGCATTCATTTTCTATATAAAGAATACAAGCTCATTCTAACTATTCATAATCAAAAAAGATTTAAATTAAAAAGAAAAAAGGCCATTTACCTGCCACAGTTTGACTAAATTTTCCAGGATTTATCAGTTTTTTTTAAATTCTTTGTATTTTCAATTTTGTTTAAGATTAGACAGAACATATGCTGTTTGTTAATGCTACATTCAAATTTTTTAACCAACAGAAAAAATATTTCCTTGCTTTGTTTATTAAAGCAAAAATATTTTTTACAATTAGACCCAACCCACCACTGTTTTTCACACTAGATATTTGTATTATTTATAAACTTAAAGTCCTTCAACCTTCATTTTTTTTTTTTTTGTATTTGGGTTTCATTCAGCAGTTTAAAAAGTAGTGCTTAAATTTTGTGTGCATGTGTTATTAAAATCTTGGTGTGAGGTAAGGAACTTAAAAAAATTAGTTGCATTTAGAATAAACCTAATAGCATTTTTATTAAACATTTCCTACTGCTCTGGCATCATCCCCAAAAATCTAATTAGTTGTCTCAAACTAATATTTTCTCTTCCCTCAGATGATGGGACGATGTTAATTTTAAACCGTTCCATAACTATTACTTTAACTGCCTTCCCTGTATCTGCATTCCTTATCTTGTTTCTGATAAAAAGAATTTATCAGTTTAGTAGTGCAGCTATTTATATTTGGAGCAGAGTCTTTATATCCCCCCCCCCACAATTGTCTCTTAATTCGAAGAATCGGTTTTATGACCATCATGCGTTCAAAGATGTCATTCATCATAGGTGCTTCCTCATGTGTATCTTTTCAGTCTGGTATATAGGACTTCCTTCTTTCGCTTTCACCCATTAGCATGAATGAATGATAACGTTCCTTCAGAATATACCTAAACAAACTGCGCACCTATCATAAGGCCAACTGCAAGATCTTTCTCACTACTTTTTTTTTTTCTTGTTAATAAACTTCATCACCGTTATTATATACAACAGCCTCATAAATGCACACATTATGCCTGAAGGCTGTCCTGATCTTTTCACTTGACGCTGCAGCAATTTTGTCTGGCACTGTGAAAAACAGCAATTAGTATATAATGTCACAAGATAAAATCCAACATGGCTGGAAATCCATCATATAAAACTAAAGAAAGATTACAATTAAAACCAAATAAGGTAAAACTGTTCCAGTATTTTTTATTGGTCTTGCAGAAAATAAGACAAAACAATTAAAGATTTTTTTTTTTTTTTTAAATTAACTTTTCTAAAAGGATATTTTTAAAAATCCAAGAGAGATAATTCTTTATTTACAAAAAAATTCAGTTTTCTTTTTCAATACTGACTGTCACACCAAAACAACCTTCTGTTGAAGTTTTACATTCAGTTTTTCATTAATTTCCCTGTGAAATTTCTTGTTGATTATCACTAAAGTACTTCCAAGGTTCATTAAAATGTTATCCATAGAAAGTAAATGTTTTGCTCAATTTCATTTGGGCACTTAGTGTAAAAAAAAAACAATTGAAAAAGCTGTAGGCTTTCTTATAGCCAAGTCAGTAATGTGTAAATTTCAAGATTCATTATCTACATAATTGTTTATGTCTATCAACACAACTGGATTAATTTATCAACCAAAGGCATAGCACAACTGAATGTAAAGGTGAATGTGTCAACTTCATGTACACATCACAAGAGCCACAAAACTCATTATCACAAAAATCTTTCTCTCCATAAAAATGTTGTACACATTTTCTATTGAAGAATGAAAAAAAATTACCTGAATAACTTTTACTTCTTTATTATTATTTCACCTCCCAAGTAAGGCAACAAAGTCACTAATGCAAAGGGATTGCAGAGTATAAAAGAATATGAGGAAAAAAAGAAAAACATTATTAAAGAGAAGGAACAAACAATGAACAGGAATTAAGACAGAAGATGATAATTGACATTGATCTTCAAAAATTTAAAGGCAAACTTAACTGGAAACCAAGAAGTGAAAGAGAGTTCCAAAATTGAAAAGTGCAAGAGAAGAAACTGATAGCATAGAACTCATTGTTACATCTAGCCATTTCAACTGTAAAATGATGAGACCTTGACACCAATCTAGTACTGAGGAAAGCTCATCAGACAATTACCATGAAAATATTTATAGTAAAGGAATAGTAAAGCTAAGTTACAGTGATTTCCCATTCATATGAATTCATAGTTTTATTGTATAATTCAGAAATGTAAAGGGGACAATGGGAAAACACTGAAGGTTTCCTGGGAAAGATAGTGGAGTGATTTCCCATTGCCATCTCCAAAGTTTTCAACTCCTTCTCCGAGACCAACTGCCACCAATATTTGAGAACACAGTCCACCTTATTTAACCTGTAGCTGCAAAGGGAAGATTCATGCCTTTCTCAATGGTATTTGTGTACAGGTGAATAGAACAGATGAGACTGGAATTTTAACTCTCCATGCCAATAAACTATTATGTTACCCATGCATCTCCCTCGGGTATAATGCTATGTTAAAAAAAAAAAAAAAAAAAAAAATACAAAACTTGTCTATATAGAATTAAAGAATTTGTGATTGAGAGTTCTGTTCACTTCTTTTAAAATTATCGCTACATTTTAGATCTTTATTTCCACAGGAAAATTCCAATTTTATCTTTTTACACAATGCTTTAAATTCAGCAAAAATGAGCTTAGTTTCCTTTATATCAGTGAAATTATGTAAACATTGAAATGTTTTTTATTCTTTTATTTTTTTCTTTCAACAATTGGTAAAAAGGAGTGAGTATGAAATGAGGAAGTCTTGAAGAAAATGGCAAGAGAATACTTTGACTCAGAATCAAGAAAAGATAGATGAAATTCCTTGGATATATAATAAGAAAAAATGCAAAAAGAAGCTACATTAGAGCAGTAGGAAAGTGACTGAAGCCAAGATGCCAATAACACTGCAGGTTCTTCTTTGAACTTTATCAAAAATCTCTAAATATATAGCAGAAGCACCTGGCCTACTGTGGCAACAATATTCAATGCCTGGACAAACGGTAAATTTATAAATGTGTAAGATAAATACTGGTGAGAAAAATTATCTAGCAAGGCACAGTGAACCAATTTTGCTAGTAGCAATAGATTCAATTTAATCCTTCTACTTCATGTCAGTGGAAAATGTTAGCCCAAGAATGCACAAGGAATCACACTCTGGGGGTGGGGGGGTAGCAATAGATCCTTTCAACCATAACCATTAACACATCATCAGTTGACCTAGAGAAGCAAAAGCCATATTGCTTATCTGAAAGAAAACCCTGTCAGTTGAGATGCGTAACCAATTTGGAGTTGATCAGAAACTCTAGTACTTAGCCTTCTGCTTCTTTCTGGGAAATAGACCAATAGAAGGATCTGATGATCACCAGAATTCTTAAAGACTGGAAGTACAGAAGACAGTTTTTTGTGTTAAAGACTTTTATAGTAACTGCATTTAACACCTGTGAAACTCTTAAATCACCTTAAGATGTTTGGGAGAGGAATCAATATTTTGACCTGATTAAGTACAAAATAAATTCACTGTATAACACAAAACAAAAGCTGCATCATCTGCAAAATTTAAAATAACATTATCATAGAGACCTTGTGAGTTTATGGCTACATTGAAATACTGGTTTTTGTATGATCACTAAAGTTAAACCAACACTGAGCCTGGTCAGTACCTAGATAGGTGACCACTTGGGAATACCTGGTGGCATAAGCTTGAGTGTGTGAGTGCTGTAATGGATAATAAAATTAAAGTAACCTGCAAATACTTGATAAGCCATAGCAAACAAAGAAAAGCATAAAAACCTTGCACAAGAGAAATGGAATATCTTTATTTATGATACAAGATATAATCAAGCCAATTTTTGTTTTTTTTCCAGTCATTAACTGCTGGAAATTTTATTTCTTAGTTGCAGTAACTTCCATCTCCAAATTTGAATTTTGTAGGAGTTAAAAAATTTTCAACAAAAGATTTTTCTTTATCAGTTATGGTATGAATATTAGCATTTAATCATGTCTTACCTGTTACATATAGAGTACAGATACTTATCTACTATGTCCATTGCAAGTGGGTCCTCAAGATAGATGCCAGAAGTTCTGCATTACCGGCATCAGTCTACTGTACTTTGTTTCCATGATGATGCTTGCAGTTTCTACAGAAGTGCTTTGAAGAATTGCAATTAAATCATACCAATATTTCTGAGACAGAATCAAACTGTTTCTTTTTTTTTTGTTTTTACTAGATATTTTACTTTTCTGAATGCAATAAATTCTACTTAGTCTCCACACATATTCACCTAAGGAATTCTTTTTGATGCATTAAGGCATCAATGAAAACATTTAATCACCTCTTACCTGTTACACTTAATACAGATACTGTCAAATATAAGAATGTGTGTGTGTGTGTGTGTAGCATAGGTGGTTATTAGCATAGAAATGGCGGGGTAGTCCAAATTCTGACCATCACATTCACTTTTGCACAAATAACCTTGGAAAGGGACAAATCAATCTCTTCTTCCTCCAACTAGGGGTTAAATAGACAAAGCTCTCTAGTTTTGGTTGGCCACCACTCTAGAAAAACCATTCTGAATTTGAAACCTGTTGGATGTGGGATAGCAACTTCAGCCTGTAAAAATCTAGGCACACATTATGTGTGGTGAGGCAATGACCCTATAGTCCAGAGAGGAGTCTACAGGGTTTACACTGTTTAGTATTCTCCTCCCGAGTGAGTCCTTAATTAACATAGAATCGAAGACTCCACATTAAATAATGTTGATCTGTTGTACTTTCCTATTTTCACAATCTCTTGAGAACTGTCGTGCAAAATTACAATGGATACATTTTACAATCTTCCCATTCTGTCAGTTGGATTAAAATTTTTGTTAGTGATATTTTCAAAAACCTTGACATATTCTATAAAGAATAAGTAATCTCTTGTTTCAAGTGTCATCTTATGCTTACCTAAAAAGAAAAAGAAGGAAAAAAAAAAAAAAAAAGAGAGGTCTGACTTAATAAATGAAACACTATTATTGGCAAAAGCATGTAGACCACCAAAAAACTTTTTAATAATTCATTTCATGCTTTCATAGGTCAGTATTGGAAAAATGATTACTTCACATTGCATTTCTATTCGCAATCTCATTGGTGTGCACTAAAAGCTAGGAAATTGCTTGCTCACAAGGTAATAAGCTTAAAGACAAATATCACATCAAGAAATAAAAATGCAAACCCAGTTTGTATGTAGATGTGTGTGCATGTGTATATATAAGTGTGAATTTTCGTTTCATTTTTTGGAAGTGTTATCTGATGGGCCAGCGTACCTTAAAAGGGCTCTGGTGAAATAAATTATTATAATGGAACCTTAAAGTGCTCTGTTTTTCTTATATATATATATCTCGATATATTGTATTTAGATTATATGTAGATGTTTTATTTTATGGTTTGTTGTCATTTGCTCTCCAAAAACCTCACATCCACACCTTTAATTCTCCATTCCTCTACAGTCAAAGTGGATGCCACTAGACTTCAAAAGGAACCACCTGTTGGTTATAAAACAGAAACACTTGAGATTGAGATAAAAACCACATCTTCCTTTTCAAGGTAAGTGTCCATAGCATCACAAGGTAGCACAAGCCAGATTCATTTCTCTCTCAGACACATCTGCTGGAATTAATAAAAGAAATATTCTTGCAGCCCTACTGGTAATTTATTTTTCTTAATCAATTCACCCCAAGCAAGGTAATAATGCCACCAGGATATAAAAGGCTACTGGGAGTGAAAGAAAATGAAAAGAATTTAGAAGGAAATGGAAACCTAATCTTAAACAGGGAACAAGGGATAAATTTCTGAAGACCAGGGTGGAGTGTGGACCAGGTGATAGGCAAACCTACCCTCTCCTATTGAGAAGGGAAAAAAAAAAAAAAAAAAAAGGAAATAAATAATTAGTAAATAAAATTCCAGAGTTTCAGCAGAAACATTAGAAGTATAGAGTTGAAGTAAACTTTAAAATGGAACCGGAAGCCAAGTCTTAAACAGGAAACAAGGGATACTCCTGTTCAAAAACTGGGGAGGAGTGTGAACCATGCAAAAGGCAAACCTATCTATACCTATTAATAGATGTTGAATATCCCAAGTTTATAAGTATTGAAACTGTACCAAAAACTATTATAGTCATGCCTGATGTATGAGATGATAGTTATAAAAAGCTCTAAAAGGCTAAACAAGCACATGTACTTTCATCTTTGAGAAGTATCAAGTTTATCAGTAATTATTTTAACACCATTCTTATGAGCAATACAATCTCTTAAACAACCAATCAAACTAAGATAAACCGCAGGACCTTGTTAAGATCTGTAAAAAATATATGCCATGTTTAAATCATTTTTCCACTTATACTAATTTTTTTAATTTTCTAAGATTAGGAGGGAGCTTCAAAACTGACAGCATCTTCAGATGCTGATCAAGCATGCCAATATGTAGAATACAATCTTATTGTCATGATATTATCTTTGTTTTGTTAAAGTATGAACCTTAATCTTCGTTATAAATGTATTTACCTGCACACCCCTAGATCAGAATGTGAAACAGGATCAAGTTTTAAGTGGCTTGGAAACCCACACATACACGGACTAGGAACAAAAATTGTTCAGGCTCCCCTCGGCACATGCCTCAGTTGTCAGGTAAAGGGAGAGGTATTGTCTTACAACCCTCTGGTACTTGAGCAGTTTATATTAAATTTCAACCATCCAGGTGAGCTGTAAAGAATTTTGTACTTTTTTCACTCTGAGATTGGTTATAAAATAGTTCTTTAAACCAACTTTTCTACTATATTATTTCTAAGAACTTAATTAGTAATAATAATGTTCTACAAATCTTACAAACCATACAAAATAGCATAAAATTTATTCTGTAAATGATACTTATAAAAAGAAGAGCTAATTCTCTGTCCATCACACACTGGCTATGCATATGTAATGTACATGCAAATGTCTGTGTTGTGCACAAGTGACTTATGCTTGTGACATTTAATGTACACACAAGTACTGGCACAAACACGCACACAATTTGACTGGATTTTAAATCAGGCACTGGATTAATACATTCATCTATCCCTCGATCTGGACATCCCCTAACCATGGGCTGAAAACCCCTAAAAAAAAATCATATAGTTATATTTTATAGAAGTATTCTATAATTATTTAATAATAAATAGAATTATTTTTTAAAGTATTTTTTTTTTACCTTTTTGTAGAAATATATTTAAGGCTGCCATTGAATTAAAATATACATGCAAAGCAAACACACACATTACAATTTGAATGAAACTGAATTGAACATCTGTGTCACAGGGTTAATTTTTTATAAACATTATTATAGTGGATACTATAATAATGTTTAAAAAGTAATAAATAATTTATATATATATATATATAGAGATAGATAGATAGAGAGGTGTGTGTGTATACAAAAATTCAGATATAAAAAAAAAATAGTTTTCATTTAAACATGTTTTTATTAAAAACTAAAAAATATAAATCGTTTATGTCTATTAGTATTAAGTTTAACCATCTTTTTTTTTCCTAAATTGCAAATGATCTTTGGCAAAACAGGCTGCTGTAGATGTATGAAATTGCCAAATTCTATATTTGCTGTGCCTGAATTTTTATGACTTATGCAAGTCAAAAGGTTTGGGAATTTCGTACTTCTACACAGTAGCCAGATATATATTAATTTTCTAAGTTTTAAAAGTGTAGGGTCACTTTGCTATGTAAAGAATAAAAAAAGTTAAGTTAGAATTCATATTTTGTGACTGTTTTGAAATTTTCTTAATTCCTGTTCTTCTATTGTCTTCTCTCCTTAAAAAAGTTCTTTTTCTCATATTCACTCTCAGTAATCCATTGCATCTTAGTGACTTCGTTGCCTTGCTTGGGGTGAAATGTAAAAAGGAAAAAAAAAAAAAAAAAAGCAACATTATTTTAACAGAACACAGAAAAAAAAAAATGGTAAGAATATGCTTTTATATATATTTTTTATTTTAATCATTTCACCCCAAGCAAGGCAATAAAGCCACTAAGGCACAAAGGGTTAAGTGTAAGAAAATGAGGAAAAAAAAAAACAATATTAAGGAGCATGAGCAATAAAAAAAAATATAATAAATATATTCACTTTTTTTTTCTTTTTTTTTTTTAACTTGAAATTATTTGAAATTTCATAAGAATATTGCTTTATCATGTGATATGAGTATTGGGGGTGGGTAGTGAGTTCTTACAGTGAATTTACATAGCAAACTAACCCCTATATTAAAATTTAGAAATTTCTAAAAAATGATATTCTGTAGAAACACCATGAAAAGATGTGCAAAAATTTAGCAGCTATTTTTCTTCATAATAGTGACTTTATCCTTGTTATAAAAAAAATGAAAATATAAAACAATGTAAATAAATTAAAAGAATTAGAATTTTTATCAGATTTTAAAATTAAAAATAAAAATGGAAAAAGCATTTTTAAAATTTTATTTTTTCTTTGAATTTCATTGCAAATTGTTTATTGTAAAAAAAAAAAAAAAAAAAAATGTAAACAATTTCTTCAGACAATATTACATCTCTTTACTTATACTTTCAAATTCATTTAAATTAATATTCACATGTATTAAAAAAATAACAGCCCATAAAAGTAAAAGCAATAAAAGCCTTAAAACATGTGACATTTAATGATGGATTTATCTGTTTGTACAGCCATATCTCAGAAATTCTGCACAAAATCACACACAAAAACAAATCAAAATTCTTTTAAAAATATTTGGGGTCATCAGATTATAATAAGCTTTTACAATATAGAATTAGTAAATATAGTTTTACTTAATATTTTCTAAGAGTGATCTCATTGAAAATGAATTTTAAAAGCTTTAAAAACTTTATAAATTATTCAATTTAAAATTGTAATAAAAAAAAAAAAAAAAAAAATGAAAACAAATCTTGTAAAATTTCATTTATCACTGAAAAAATGTTTTTCTTCAGACAATATTGTCTTTAATCTATATTATTCATAAAAGTAATTAAAAGTTTCTCTAATTAAATAATACCTTAGTTTAGGTACCTACACTTGTTAGCTTGAAAAACAGCATATCATGATGAAAAAAGGCCCCAAACTCAATAAAAACAAAGTTTTATTATTATGTTATTAAGAGGAAAGACCAAAGTATTTTTTGATTATATTATTAAATTTTTTCATCCCAAAATTGTTAAAAATCTTTTTCTTTTTTAAACATCAGCAGTCAACAATGTTTATGATTAGTATTTTTGCACCTTTCTCACCACCACATGAAAAACAGGTTTTTTAAATTCTTGCAAAAGTCAAATAATTGTAAGATTTTAATAAAATTTTCAGTAAATTATTTAAAAGTCTTTTTTGCTTGTATATTACATTTTACTCGGTACCCCAATGAGAGCTAGTAAAATAAATTTTCAGCACTTTTTTTTTTTTGTATGACACATTAATTTGGAAAATCTTACAAAAATAAAAATAATTGTCAGATGTTAATGAAACTTTCAGAAACTATTCACAAATGATTGAAATTATTATAAATATGTTTTGTTTTTTTAAAGTCATAGAAAAAAAAAATTATATTTATTACCCCTCCCATAACTAATTTTATGAAAACTCTAAAAATTCAGTTTAGGGATTATATTAGTTAAAAGCATAAGGCTTTGAGGAAAGCAAATCATATTTTGTTTTTTTTTAATTGAACTGCCACCACCCCCACACACACCTGAAAATCAGCTCTGAATTGTAACATACAAAACTCAATAAAACAAAGATATTTAATTTCAAATGCTTTTATTTGCTTTTAGTTGTTTTTATGAATATGGACAATATTTTCGGAAAGCAAAAACTTTTTTCAATGAAAAATGAATTTTTAATACAATTATTTGTTATTTCTTTAATTATAACAGATTTTTACATTTAAGTTGTTAAAATATAAAATTAGTTAAAAGCCACATCCAGTTTCATAAATGTCCTTATGAGATAGATCTTTTTTTACCACATATTAAATTGTATCGTTTTGACTAATCAGAAGACCCACAGTAACTAAGAAATTTAATTTTGTGTTTATAATTGGGCTGTAATTATAAAGTACAGAAGACCAACCAGAATACAATTAAGTTGCGTTATTTGAGTTAAGCATTGTTCTCCACTGTTAAGGCCTTTACTTTTGTAAAACATGTGAAGTTAATTTGATTTTTCAATTTCAACTGAGAAGGGTACCTACAAGTATCAGTATCATCTTATGAAATTTATATTAATCTCAGTTATGACATTTTTCTATGAAATATCAAAATTAATAAGAAAATGAATGGAAATACAAATAAGACAGTAAAATGTAATAAATGTACATAAAATTATAGTATTTTATGTACACTTCTGATAAAATTTCATAAGAAAGGTACCTATAAATTAATTAGATACCTTTCTTATGAAATTTAGTCTCACTCTCAACAGTTTTATTTTAATTTCTTTATATATTTTCCATAAAGCATTGTAAACATAAAGGTGAAACAAAAAAAAAAAAAAAAAAAAAAAACGAGCACTAAAAGTTTTTCTTAAAAATAATGAGGTAAATAATTTGTTCACTTAAATCTAAATAATTTCACTTTTCTCCTTCCATAGAACAAATTATAATCACGCAATCCGTCAATACGTCATTCATCACCTGTCAAGTGACACGAAATGTTATGAACTGCTTTGTTTAATTTTCAAACTACACCTTTTCGGCGCAGAAACTAAATAATGCTGGTTTCAAAATATTTTAAATAAACAATTTCTGATTTTCTTAAGTTTTGAAAAAATTATAATTGATTTTTAAAAGAATTTCAAACTGAGATTTTCATTTTTTTTTTTTTATAAAATGGAAAAAATGGTTGACATGATTGATTATTTGTCAATTTTGCTAACTCAAAAATAAATAAATAAGAAATAAAAAAAAAAAATTTTAACGAAAATTTTGGACGTGCTAGGAACGATTAAAAAAAAATACCCCAAAAAATACTTTGATCTTTTCTCTTAATAATAACAAACATTTAGACAACAAAATTTTGTTTTCGTCAAGTTTGGCATTTTTTTCATCAATCTCCTGTAAGTAATATTTGTTTCAAATCAAATTAATTTAACTTTAAATTTGCTAATTTTCCTCAAATAACATGTCACAAAATATTTTATTTTTGCTAGATTTTAACACCCCCACTCTCCTTAAAAATTTAATTTCTCGAAATTTCATGAAATTATGTAATATGTGTAAAAAAAAAAAAAAAAATTTCAAAAATAATTTCATTCGTTTCTGAATATGTCCAAAAATACGACAATTATTTGAATTTTGCAAGAATTACCAAATCAATGTGTGTTTTTCCCCGGAAAAAAAGAGTAAAATAAAACAAGCTTTTTTTTTCTCTAGTTTGCCGATTTTTTTGATGAAAACATTACTTTTATTAAATTTGGGGCCTTTTTTGCAATATGACATGCTGTTTGTTCTTTTTGTTTTTTTTATCTATACGACCAAGTGGAAGTACCTCAATTAAAGCTAAAATGAAAAATGAAAATCTTCAAGAATGCTTTTTCACTTTTAAAAATTCATTTTAAAAAAACCTTAGGTATCGAAAATTTAGTGGAGGTCCATATCTTGGTTTGTATTGCGGGGTTTGTTTTTTCGATTAAGAACAAATTTTCGGTAAGTCGGTGTCCGATTTTACAAAATAAAATCAGTGATTTATTCTTCAAAAAAAATTTTTTTAAGTTAACTAGTCACTAAAAAAAAAAATTATCTCGATGAATTTCTGAAGCTTTCATAAAATTAAATAATGGGGAGAAAATTAAAGGTAACGTAAAACCAAGATTTTCTAATAAAAAAAATAAAAAATAATTTCATTTATTTGTGAATAAGTCCTGAAAATTTCATTAAAATCCGATGATTATTTCATTTTTGCAAGAATTTCCAAATTAAATGTGTTTTTCACTGGAAAAAAAACCCTCAAAAACGTCATTGTCTTTCTCTTTAGCCTTTATTTATTAAAAACAATTAAAAAGCTTCTCTAATTAAATGTCTTAGTTTTACTGCGTTTTTTTGTCTTTCGATTCAGAACAGATTTTCGGTAAGACATGGACCAATTCTTCAAAGAATTCTCCTTTTCTAGTTAAAAAAGTAAAAACTTTGAATTTCTCAAGTTTTGTTTTCATAAAGCGGAGAAACACATGTAAAAAAGAAAAATATATTTTTATTTTTTACCAAGACTTTCTAATATTAGGTTGGTGCAAAAATAATTTCGTTTTCTCACATAGTAACATATGTTAGAAAACGAAATTATTTTTGCACCAACCTAATAGAAAAAAATTGAAACAATTTCATTCATTTGTGAATAAGTCCTGAAAATTTCATTAAAATCTGACAATTATTTGATTTTTGAAAAAAATTTCCAAATTAATATCTGTCGCCGCAAGAAAAAAAATAAAAAAGCCAGCGAAAATTTGCTAACCGCCGACGTAAGAAAAACTTTTTAATCAAATTTCGAATGTTCTACTAAAAAGAAGCAAAAAATTAATAAAATAGTCAAAAAAAATACTTTAATCCTTTCTTAATAACAGATTTTGACGATATTTTCATTATTTTTGGAGCAGGTTTTCATCACGGTGGATATTGCTGATTTTTCTAGCATTTTCGTGGCGGTAACTAAAATTAAGCGAAACAAGAAAAGTCATTTAATTAACCCTAAAAAAATAAAAATGGTCATAGGTTAATAACTTAATTAATATAATCACTATTATTAGCAATTTCTTTTAATAGTTGATGGATTTTTAATATTTTTCTGGGATTGTTTATTTAGCAAAAAAATTAATTAGCTTCGCGTAAAACAAAAAAGAAAACAAGATTATTAGTAAGTGGTCGATAAATCGCTTTTTTTGTTCTTGCTATAAAAAAAAAAAAAAAAAAAAAAATCATACCCGGTCAAAAAAAACGGTAAGCAAAGATAAAATAACCTCAGAAACAAATATAAAATTCAGAAATTCTTTTTTTTTTTCTCATATTCAAATTCAATTTATTCATTTTTCGTTACTTTGCCCTACTTTTTTAAATTGGTCTCTCGTCAGTGAGTTATTTTATTTCCTAAATAAAAATTTTAAAAAATCATTTAAAATAAAAAAAACAATGTTACACTTACTTTGTCTATTTTTTTGTGACAGATTTTTTTTTTTTTTTGATGTTATCTTGTTGAAAAACTTTCAGAATCTGGTTTGATTTTTTTTTCTCTCCTCTCAAAAGTCGGCTTCCAAAATTATCGTCTGCTTTCCTTTCTGTGTCGAAAAGGACTGGTGACTCTTTCTTTAGCTTTTTTCTTTAACATACTGGCAGTTGCCAACACACAGACCACAGCCAAACGTAATCTTCTTACAAGCTTTAAAACACTGGGACAAGTTTTCCACTGCGAGGACCCACAAGCCAAACCCAGCGACTGGGCTTTCCGCTTTTAGTTATCGTCTGCCAAATCAAAACAAACCCGCGTTTCATCTCCGGACGCCGCCGGACGCATCTCGGCAATTTCCGCCGCCCGTTAAACGCCTATTTTTCCTCGGTACACTTTCTTCAAATTTTACGAAAGAAATGCTAACATTCATATTTTACTTTACTTCTTACATTGGATTCTTTCTCGGGGATTTGGATGCCGTCAGTGATAAGAATGGTAAGATACCTCACAGGGGCATTCATATCTGAGACGAAATCAAAACTGGTTCTACCAAATTCTAACTGATCCCTGTATTATCATCATCATCCTCTTGACTTTGTAATCGTAAAGCGGATCCGAATGCAGAAGCCACACTAACTTTTCCACAGCGGTCTTTCAATGGCAGCCATCAGCAATTCTGGTACAGTCATACCTGTCTATTGTTTGATATTGTCCAACCAGCTTTTACGTTGGTGTCCTCTCCTACGTCCACCTTTTTTGCATGATAGTCTTGCACAGGCTGTCGTGCCTTGTAATGTATCCAAAACCACGCCATTTTTCTCCATTTGACAGTGGCGAGAAAAGGTTTCTGGTGTCCCACAAAACTTCCACACAAACTCATTCGTTTTTTGTTCAAAAAAAAAAAAAAAAAAACTGAGTTCCAACAACAGGAGACCAACTCAATACGCAAGTCCATTTCTGAAAAGTTTTGTCGGAATTTTCTAAGACACATGGCCTAGTGGATCAAAGCATTGCTTTAAATTAAAACAGGAATTCAATCGCTGGGTCTGGTAGTGCTGAAAAGTCACATCTGGTTCAGTGGAAAGACGGACAAGCAACACACAAACAAATAAAACTGGCAAGTATTAACTGAAAGGAATTATCTACCCAACGCACTGGAAACAGACTGTAAACAATCTTTCCCCATGGATTGAATAAAGGAATTGGTTCAAAATGAAAATGAATACAAAAAAAATATCTGAAGATGGTTGGAGTGTACAGTGGCTGAAACATTGAGGAGCATAATCAAGAGAAATATATTGGTTCAAATAGCAAAAATATAATTTCAAATGTAAATGAATTGATTTACACAGGTGAGAGAATTTTAACACACAATGAAAAAAAAAATGAACAAGCACAAGGGCAGTGTAATGGAAAAACAGGTCAAGCTGACAAGAGTCCCAGAGTTGGTTGCGTGTGGTTCAGTAAGTGACATTCTCCTCCACAAGTGGCTGTTGAGAGTGGTCATTTTATTTAGAGTAGGTGGTGCTGACAATTTGTATACAAACAATACTAGGCAGGTATTAGCCAATAGTCAGTGTGGGTCTGGTACTGGGAGAGCTATATAACACCAGGAGTTGCATCCCCTTACACATTGGGCTGTTGAGAGAAGACCTACTTAGAATAGGTAGCGCTGACTATTTGCATGTGAACAATACTGGGCAGGTATTAGCCAATAGTCAGTGTGGGTCTGGGACTGAGAAGGGCTATTTCAACACCAGCTTTTTCTCAACCAGGAAGAAGAAACCACTCTCAATGTTGGCCCCTTTTTTCATCTGGACTGGGTCAGGTTTTTCCCCATGGCCATATTTATTTTATCCTTCCCTCTCACTTAGCAAGAGAGCCTCTTGATTTTGTCTGAAGACAGAATTCAGCAGCCTCTCTTATTTTTTGAGGGGTGGACAGGTTCTACAAACATCAGTTATATTTTAGTTTGTTTTCGGGTGCATTCCCTTCCCTCTCATTTCTTACCATTGATAAATTTTTATATATAATTTTATAATCAAAGAAATTTTTATGTCATGGGATGTTTCGTAGGTCCCCTGTGAATTTGTGGTATTGTGGCATATGCAGGATTGAATGGCGAGGGATAAATTCTTGTGGTAAATGGATAAATTGTATTGGATGAATGGGTCGTAATTGCAATTAACTAGGATAGTTAGCGAAGACCAGCCTTTCCTTACTTCCCCTTCCTCCTTGTGCCACAATTATTGTATTTTTACAATAATAAATATACATGGGATATTTTGTAGGTTCCCTCTGTGCATGTGTGTGTGTGTGTGTGTGATATTGTGGTATATATAGGATTGAATGATGACGATTGAGTTTTTGTGGTGAATGTGCAAATTGTAATGAATGAATGGGTCATGAATCTGGTTAGCTAGGTATCAGATAATTAGTGCCGACCATTCTTCCTTTCCTGTGCCTCAATTGTTGTATTTTAGGCACAATAAAGGAAGCACTCTCGATGTGTTGATATTCAGAGTCTGCATTTACGTTACTTAGAAAGCCAGACAATACAAACACATGTAGTTAAATACTTGATTTGTAGACAACAAATATATGCAAAGAAAAGGAGTGGTTGCAAATTATAATTGAGTTTGCGGGCGCCCAAATTATCTTAAAAGGAAGAGTTCAATTAACTGGATTCAATACTGGTAGTTTTTTTAGCAACCAAGACAGCCCCAAACCAATGAACATCTCTCTACAGGAGCACAGCAAAAGTATAAGAAATTTAAGCTGCATGAGCGTGTATTGTCTGCTTTTCCGAGAGAACACGGATGCTATTTTAGGCTCTTGCTTAAACATTTGAATTTCAAAAATATTTTTGGACCATTCTGATTTTAGGAAAATAAATGCATTTGGTTTTTACATGGAACGAATCAGAAGGTTTTCCTCAAAATTCCAAGAAGCAAATCTGGAACCTATCTTAGTGAATAAAAGCAAAAACAGAATTGAATTTGAATAGTCGATGAACAACTGCTGCAGGAATCAAAGTCGGCCCGGTCAAGGAACAAACAACACAGATGAAATTTGATAACCCCCAGATGAGAATTTGAAAGGAACATCAAAGATGCTCCCACATCAAAGAAAATTCTTTGACTGATGTAATTGTCCTGTTCTTTGCTGTTACCACAAACTTTGCTTCAACCATTGTACCAATTCTTTAAAAATTATTGAGAAAAATATTTTTCCCTTTTCTTCATTTATTTTTATATTGTTTACCTTTTCTGGGGATCTTATGCAACATAATGATTTTTATTGTAAAAGAGGCATATTTTATTTACAGAGGTTATTTGTACAGACGTTATTGGCCATCATTTGGCACACAAAGCAATTAATTTGAGTAATTCCCTCATTTTTTATGTGTTAATAAATTTATCATCTGCCTTTATTAAGCTGGGCTCATGTCATCTGTCTTTGTTGTGTGCCCTTGGCCTTATAAAGTAAACGTTACCTCAAACATTTGTTTGAACTATTTTTTTTGTAGATTTTTTTTTTAACCAAAATAAAATAAATCCTTTAAAAGAGAAAGGAGTTAAAGAATGTCCTTTTTGGTGCCAACTGTATAAGATTTTTTATTTGGTAAAAAAAATCCTTTTTCCTTTTTCTTCCCAAACTTCAAACCTAATTCTAGATACTAAATATAATCTTTCTACTATTTCCTTCCATCTTTTTCTTTTCTCTTATTTACACCATTTACAAGCGAATGATACAACAGCCTTCATCTTTGCTGCTCTTATTACAACATTTCGGCCAGTGTGCACTCCAGCATTCACCAGGTGTATGTTGATCCAGGTAACCTACAGGAAATTCCAAACTTAACCCTTTATTTTATCTAGGGAGTAGACTATTCTCATTCCACTGTGGCAATGTCTAAGGATATCTCATCTAGTTCTTATTTGTAGTATATATATATGTGTGTGTGTATGTGTGTCGAAACCTTACAACAATCATAGCAACCATTGTCAACAAGAGAAATTAGTTATAACATTTCCAGACTCCAAAAAACCTTTTGAAAGAGACCAGAAATTATGACCTGTTGTATGACCCATAATAAAAAATTAGTTCTGGCTACCCAATTTCACTTACAAGGCCTAGGTCAATGCATGGTATGGTATGGTATGGTTTTCAAGCACTTTCCAAAGGGGCCGCACACTGTTATTGCCTTCCTGAGGCCAATGTTATCTTCCTGACAAATTGGCCATGGTGAGATTCAAATTCGAGTCAAAAAGCAAACATTTTAACCACTCAACCATGTGCCCATCCTATTTTTAGTACTGCTCTGTTATTGCTCACCCTGTTTCCACTGTACACACTGCCCAGCCCAGAGATTGAACTCACAATTAATACATCACCAAATTTACTAACCAATGCTTTAATCCACTATTTTTCTTCTCTTTCCTGATGCAACCTCCATTGTTTAACCTTCTAAGATTTCATTTACAACTCAGACTCTCTTCCAATTTGCCATAAGCCTGAACAGAGAAGAATGTAGAACCAATGATTTCCACATCAAACAGATAGCAATCAGGTGATGACTCCTGAAGCCTTGGACTGATGTGATGGCAACAATCAGGGGATCACTCTGGCAGCCTTGGACTAATGTGATGTCAGCAATCAGGAACACAATTGATATCAAATTTAAATTTTTTAATGATAAGAATTGACTGGGAAGCTTAGAGCCAGATGCGTTCATCTTGTTTGGTTTTTGCCTCTCTCGACCGAGAAAAAAACATTGGTGTTATATAGTTATCCCAGACCCATGCTGGCTATTGGCTAATACCTGCCCTATATCATTCATATGTAAATAGTCAGCGCCACCTACTCTAAGTAGGTCTTCTCTCAACAGCCCATTGTGGAAAGGGGATGCAACTCCTGGTACTTTGCATCTTATCGGGTTGAGCCCATTCTCTGTTACACCAGAAAAGAATTCCACAAGCAAGAAATGTAAGAGAAGAAACTGTTAGCATAGAACTTATGGTTACATCTAGCCATTTCACCTCTAAAATGATCAAATCTTGCCACCAATCTAGTACTGCACTTAAAGTCCTAAAATTTAAGTACCATAGCAGAAAATTCATCAGAACAATTACCATAAAAGTATTTATAGAAAAGGTACAGGGAAGCTATGTTATGGTGATGGGAAAGGGACTGAAGCTGAGATGCCAGGTCAGCAGTAATAACATTGCAAATTATTTGGATTATATCAAGAATCCATATATGTGTGTGCGTGTGTTTTGCATAATAAAATTAAAATTTCAGACACACTGGGTTGTATATATTTTTATTTATTTATTTATTTTTTTAATTAGATTCCTTGATGAGTTTCAACCACCATGACCAATTATCAGGAGAAAAAAATTCATGCTTGTCAGGAGTAATGAACTATAGGGTTGAATGACAGGTGAATTTGAGGAAATTGAACTAAGCCTGTAGTTTTCATTTGTTTGTTGTTGTTTTTTGTTTTTTTATTAGTTAATATTAAGTCAGTTCTGAGATTGGTCAAAGATCTTTTTCAAGTTGTTTTTTTAAGGAAAGATCGGGAGACCAACGAGTCACAGATGTGCCTCCTTAGTCATTTGTGTGTGTGTGTGTGTGTGTGTGTGTGCGTGTGTGTGTGTAGGAGTCCTCATCACTTCTGCAAAGAAATCTTATCTAATAGAAATAAACATTAAAAAATTTATTCAATACAAAGAAAAGACTGCTGAACTCCCATGCCATATCTGTCCTCCTATATATATATATATATATATATATATATATATATATATATTGGTAGTGAACACTGGATAATTTCCCTTAAAAGAAAGTAGTTTTATAGGTGGATGCAGGGAATACCACAGACAGAATAGAAGAACAATAAGAAAGTTTTAAAGAAACTGAAAACTAAAAGAAATTCATACTTAAGATCTAAAAGAGACAAATGAAATTACTGGGTGAAGTTGAGGGAGGTTGGCTTGGAAAATTTAATACTCACATATTGAGAGGAAGAAAGGCAGAGGGAAACAGCAAGGAACTTACCCAAAGAGTTTGAGCAAATTGATAGTAGTTCAGGGACAAGGAAGAATAGTAAAGGAAGAAACAGGATTTTCTAATATTGGATGCTCATTTTAGATGAGGAATTACTATTATGTTTGCTATTCAAAGTAGCATTCTCATCTTGAATGTTATACTCCCCGTTTCAGTTATAACTTCTTATATGTATCACAAATAACTTGGCAACAATAAAGTTAATAAGAGGTATATTTAGAAGATTCTTACTTCTATAAATCTTTTCAATAAATTGTAGTCAAAGCTAAACATTGTTCGTACTTGCTAAAAACAGAAGTATAACCCCAGATGCTCACAAGCTATTTTCTCAAATTTATGTCATGAAAACAAATCCAAGAAAGGCCAGAAAAATGTAATTTTTCAAAATTTATAATTATAGTTACTCGTAATTATGTGTTTATTTAAATTTTCTTGTTCAGACATTTTTACAGATTTATGAGCAAAAACATCTTTTATAGTTATTCTTTTATAAGAAATGTTGCATTGTATTTAGTTCATGTATTTTTTTCTGAACTTATAAATATAAAATTATTTTTATAAAAAACAACCTAATAAACAGTGTTTAATATTTTTGTTGCCAATTTAAAAAGAAAAAAATATATAAATCCAATTTCATATGTTTGGGTTTTATTAAAATTCTAAAAATAGCTTAAAACAATAAGAATTACTGAAGGAGTATACAGTAGCAGTAGTCTTTTTTTTTGTTTTTAGGTGCAAATTGTAAATTAATTTTCAAAATGTACTTTTTTAACTACAGTGGAAACTCTGTTCTTAAACGTCTTGCATGTCAAACAAATCAGTTTTCAAATTTTCACAAAATCAAAATTTCAATTCTGAAACAAAATTGCCAAACTGAATTAAACCCAAATGTAATCATTTCTGAGTTGACCACCATGTTGTATATATTCATGTGTTATGCTGTGCTTTTCTTTTCCAATTTTATTGTACTACAACTTTTTCTCTACAATGATTCCTATTGAAAAAATAGTTTCAATTTACGAACATTTCTGATTACAAACGGCCTTCAGGAACAAATTAAATTTGTGAACTGAGGTTCCACTGTATTTACTTATTAAAATTAATTTTACTTAAAAAAAGACTTTTTTTTTTTTTTTTACTCACAACCAGTTGGCTTCATTACATTTACTTATGCATAATTACCTTTGGTAAAAGTAGGAATCCATCTCTTCTCTCCATAACTATGGGTTAAATAGTATCTGGAAAAATCACTATCTCAAAAATAATAATAATGTTAATGCAATATTCACTTGCAAAAAAATTTTAGAAAATAAAAAAAATATTCTTACAATCCAAAATATGTTTCTGCTTTAAGTAACCACCAAAAGGTTGATAAGCCATAAAAATATACAAATCACTCAATCTCACTCCCAAAAGAGAAAACCCTCTTGTATCCTATCTTACAGATGTCTATTCTTGGCTATATGTAGCCATGTTACATCTACATTATTCATTTTATTTTCTCTTTGGTCAACCGCAAATTCTGGCCTGACCTCTTGGTGTCTTATTTTACTTTACCATTATAAGGGTATGACGATAGACTACATCTGGTAGCAAGGTCTCTGATCAGAAGATTGCAGGTTTTCAGGAGCATGGAACTACCTTTTAATTGCTGTTGTTCCCAGGTCCACCTCGACTTAAGATGGTAGCACTTGTTATGGGCAAATAGTTAACCCCAACCAAACAAAAAGAAAACACTAGAAAAGTATAAAAACACAATTTTATAGTAAAATTAGCAACAATGTATACTTACAGGAAAATGTCCAGCAATAAATTTTATAGCAAAATGATCAACAATACAGTTTATCTGTAGCTGAAGACATGCAATTGCAAATACATTTAGTTGAAGCATAAAATTGCGTCCAAAATATTTAGATTTCAGCACTAACACAAAGCCATTCTAGACTTCTTAAAAGTAACAGAACTCTACACCTAAAATATAAAAATTGTTTGTTTGTTTGTTTGTGTTTTATGGCATATCAACCACTGTGGGTTATTTAATGCCAAATTCAGTTTATATGAATTTTAAATGCCTATTTTCTATGGAATAAAAACCGTATAGCTGGCAACATTATTCCTTTACAAAAAAAACGGATAGCTGGCAACATTATTGTTTCAAAAACTTAGAGCTGACAACATTATTTTTCTGAAAACATTATCTGAGACCTTGCTGTTGGATGCAGTTTATCGCCGTACCCAGGACGTGGATGTAGTTTATCATCATACCCAGGACGCGGATGTAGTTTACCGTCATACCCAGGACATAAAATATAAAAGGAAACTGAATAAATGCTCAGCTACAAAATGCAACTAAAACTGCATTACATACCCACCCATATAATAATGACTTATAAAAGAATTTGTCTGCAAAATAGACACAAAATAAAAACAAAACTTAAAACTATCTGATTTGGCATGAAATGACCCATAGAGTTAATGTGCTGGTAAAATAACCAAAATCCAAATCTAAGTTACCTTTATGAAAAGCAGATTACATCTAGAAATGACTATTGCTGCCACATGCCTACATATTAGAGAGATTTTTTTTTTTTGTGTGTGCAGGCGTGCACGTATGTCGATGTACCTGGGAATGGTTACCCAATTTCATTGAATATTGCACAGTGACAGCAAAGAGAGATAAGTAAATCAATTTTGTCCGCCATTACATTTACATAACTCACTTCACATTCTCTTTGGTCATCCCCATGTTCCAGTGTGGCAGAAATGGAACTCAGATGGAGCCACTACTGATAACAGTACTTGCCCTCATCAGTCAAAGAGACAATATTTAGCATGTTCCTTTGCAGAAAGAAAATGACTGCTCTGCTAGAACAGAGCTAGTGCAAATCCCAGGACATCTGGTTATGAAGAAAGTGTCTACCAGTTTCCCCATGAAGTAATCGAGACGGTGAGCTGAATGGCGTCAGCTATGCAAATGATTTCTTTTGCTAGCCAACCACTAAAATTTTAGGCTCTATAAAAGCTGGCATATTTTCCAGAAATAAGTAGTCTGGCAGTGTACCATATTCACCATACAACAGGTTGCCATGCATTACCATGGATTTCTGTCCATGTTACCCAGCATCATTTGTTGAAATTCATTCATCTTAGTTTGTGTTTTCAGTGTCTCAGCTGTGTTTGTCCCATACGCGTGGTGTTTCTGTGTGGAAGTTTTGTTTGTGCCCTGTTCGTCGTGATCCAGTGTTTGGCTCATTTAGTGACTGATGCCGGTGCTGCTGTTTTTTTCCGTCCTTCTTCATTGGCAGATCAGTCAGTTATGTACCATACATGATACATGCTTAGGCGATCATGTATCTTTCAATACATGACTGACAAGGCAGATTTTTTCCCCACAGTAGGTTGCTATTTCTTTTTGCAGTAGACCAGTTGCCATTCAAGGCTATAGAACCCTGTCTGTCCTATTTACACATATCTGGAGGGAGAAATGGATTCATACCTTTCCCAAGGGTATTAGCACATAAGTGAATGTAATGGATTCAACTGGAATTCAAACTCAGCTTTCCAATTCCTCAATCAGAGCCACTATCCATTACTCCACCATGCAGAAAATTCTTCATTCTACTTTCCATGCTGAAATACCCATTATATCAGACAAGAAAGAAGAGCTAGTCAGAGTGGCCGCATGGCTAGTTAAGGCCAATACAAGCCACATCCGGCATGACTTCTTTGTATCTATTTGGTGAGTCTGACGGTTCACATTTTGGTTTCAGTGATAGACTAGATTTCATGCTCATCTGCAATTAGTGTGCTGGACAGATTGAATTATATCGGAAACTGTCATTTGATGTCTTATCCAGCCAGCTCTTGTGATTTCTATATTGCTTTGATGCAGATCATATCAGACATTAGGCTTTCAACATTATTAAAAAAACTACAGCCAACATGAGACTAAGTACCGAATCCATTAAATGCCTTCTATTTTAGTATCTGTCTATATTTCTGAAATGAAGTATTATGTACACTATTTACATTATTCGGACTATTGTTCTCATCTTTGTTGCCATATTTATCGCAACGTTTCAACCATTGTATGCTCCAGCCTTCTTCAGGTCGTTGGAATGTCAAACTGAACCGTTTATTTTGATTACTGGCATAGACTGCTCTAATTCCACAGGTCATATCTAATGGATGTCAGTTATCTCCTGTTAATTCATCTCTCCAATACCTGGTTAAGGCAGTGGAAAACGTGGAGAGATGAATTAACAGGAGATAACTGACATTCATTAAACATGGCATGTGAAACTAGAACAGTCTGCCCCAGCAAGCTAAATAAAGGGTTCAGTTAAACATTCCAACCACATGAAGAAGGCCGGAGTGCACAACGGCCAAAACATTGTGATAAATATGGCAACAAAGATGAGGACAATGGTACGAATAATGTAAATAGCCTTCTATTTTAGTATTCTCAACAAATTTATGCCTAGAATATCAACTACAGCTATGTTACAAACTTTTTATTCCTCATTAAATTATCTACCAATTTCTGGCTCACTGATATGAGTGCCAAGGGTTGTGAAGCATCTCTAATGGGTGATGGGGGTGACACTGATCAGCTAAGGTGGGAAGCAATATCTATCTCCATGTAAAATCAGAACGAATAGAGTCCAATTCCTTCCTTTCTTATTTTTTCTTTTCTTCCTTTTCTCATGAAAATAGGGTGCATTTCATTTTTAAATCTCAATAAACTGTCTACTCACCAGATATTTACTAACGCCTGATGAGTTGTGTTAATATGCATCAAAACATGATTGCATTTGTGTAGTGTTTTTTTTTACATTTTTGATGTAATATCCTAAAATAAAGTGTGTGTGTGTGTGTGTGTGTGTGTGTGTGTATTTCTGCAGCATGTTTTCATTGAGACATGTTTCGTTGAATAATTTAGACATGTACTCATTTCTTAAAAAAACTCTCCACACCATACTTAGTCACCTCCCCTTAAACAGTTTCAGCAGTCATGTACTGATAGTGTTCCTCACTCCATTTGTAAGAAATTTAACTTAAAAATTAAACACAACAATTTTTTCTTTGACATTAATGAACACTACAATATTTATCTTGTAATAAACAAAACATTGATGATGACATTGCTATGTCGAAAGTACTTGGAAATAAAAGAAATATGTATCAACACAGCAATTTTCTCTCATCCTTCAATAATGACTCCAAAATGCTTATCCAGAGATATGGAAGGATCCTAGTGAAAATAAGTAGACAGAGCATGTCTAAATTATTCAACAAAATCTCTCTCTCTCTCTCTCTCACTCCCACCTGAAGCAATACAGCATCCTCTGTTCTTCCTGGGAAAACAATGCATCAGAGCAAAGGAGCTGGGAGCCTGTCCTGCTTCTTGGCTATACAAATGTTTGCGCAAGGTCGACTTGAACATCAGTATCAACTGCATGCAAATATTAAAGAAAGTTGTCAGCATGCTGTTCCTCTCAATAATAGCCTTACCTGCCAATGTGGCTTTGTCACATGCAGTAAAGCAGGCCTTGCTGTCCACTCAAGGAATCATGTGGCAATTGAGCCTCAACCAATGTTCCATCTTTCTAAAAGTTTCCAAAACACGAGCAGGCCTTGAGAGACGCGTGTCCACAAAAATTGAGCACCTCTTTATTTTACTGAACCCTCATTTGTCATCCATGATGAGAGAGTCTACCATATATATTATGAAAATTTAACTTTATAATGAACAGATTTTTACTATAGTGCTCAATATTTGGAATAGAACATACATAAAGTTGATTTTTGAATACAGAAAAATTACTTACTGTAAGTAATTTTTCTGTATTCAAAAATCAAATTTGTGTGTTTTTTCCTTTTTTTCCAATAGTTACAGGAGTTCAGTTTTATAGTTTCAGCTGGTATTAAATATTTTATATTTGAAGGATTCACTCAATTTTGAAATGATTAGAACAGTTCTTTTTGCAGATCCCCACACACACACATATATATATATATATATATATATATATATTATGCATGCATGCATTTCCTATTTTTGAAGGAATTTAAAAATTCCTATCTCTTTTAGAAACCCTATTATCTAACCAGGGGCAACACCAGCTACTAAGCCAGAATGCTGGAACTAGCTAACACATTGAAGCATAGAGTTTAATTCTTTCAGAGCTTTGTACCTAAAATTTAAAATTCGCCCACTAAGATTACCATGATCCAGCAAGGTAGATTAAGCAAAAAGAGCTAAAATTTTAAGGAAGATTTATGCAATAAATGGGTTAATTTTGTTGTTAGTATTATTATTAGTGAAGATATGATAAAACCTGTCAGGAAGAAGTCCCTCTGTCCTGAAGTAAACTCATAGATTAGTTTTGAGAAAAAGCATGCAATTTTCAATTTTGGGCACCAGACATTTGGCCTATTAAGAACTGCTCCAGAAAATGATTGGACAAGTTCTCAGTTCACAAACAAGAATATAAGGTTTCACATGATGGACAAGATTCTCCACGGGTTGCTCGTAAAAACACTAGCTACAAGTAATTGACAAAGTATTGAAGTTGAACCAAACCAAGTATTAAATATGAACAATTCACATCTGTTATCATTAGCCTGCACATCTTATTAACCAGCACCACCAACTTCTTTACATCTGCCTATTCATTCATTTTATTTAGTTAGTGCATTTAGTGCCACCACTGTGGTTATCACTCCCCCGTGTTTCACAATTGAAGTTCATGGTGATATTCAAGGCAGAATATTGCAATGGCTTGCCAGTACCTTTTGCAGCAGAGATGTTAAGGTTGCTCCATCCCTCCTCTCAAAAGTGGAATAGTTTTTTTGAAGTTACCTTCTAGCTTTTGCCTAAAGAAGCAAGACCTACAAGGCAGCAGGTGATTTGAATTCAGAGTTTCCTTCTCCTAGACTCGTTGCCACCCGAGGTTATAGACCCAGTCTGTCCTGCTTTTTTAAGGGTATTAGCACATAACTGAATGTAACAAATTCAACTGGAATTCAAACTTGGCTCTCAGATTCCTCAACCCGAGCCACTAACCATTACTCCTCCGTAACTATTATCTTGACTTTATCCTACCATTTTCTTTGTATAAGTTTTTAAGTCCCGGGATAAGCCGATTTCTTGCCAGATATTTTATAGCAGTCTCTGCATGTGATATAAACGAAAGGTAAGAGGTTTAATGAAAGAGCAAAGAGAACAAATTAAAGATTTTGTGCCCTGTCAGGTGAAAAATTCTCACATGCCAAAAACATTATCACCCAAAAAAAAAAAAAAAAAAAAAAAAAATGCAGCTGCTAGCTTAATTAGCTTCAATCTAATTCTTTAGAAAATGGATAATTACGTTGATCAATCAGAATTAGCCTCATTTGTCGATTTTTTTTTTTTTTTTTTTTTTTCCATATATTAATTTCTGGCTTTCCTGTTAATCAGTCTATGTTTGTTTACTTAAAGGATGTAGGTGACTCGGTTGATTAGCTAATTAATTATCCTACTTGCTAATTAGTTACCCTACTTAATAAAATTCCGTAATTTACACTTCACATCTTTAATTTCACCAAACAAAGCTTGTAGTTCTTTTTTATATACCAGAATAAGGCTGATCATGGCTCTCCACAACATCTTATTCTTTATTTCAATATTTACATGCAGATATTGTATTCATCTTTGTTGCTGTTAGCACAACATTTCAGCCATTGTATCAGGTGTATCTTGATCCAGGTAACCTGTATGGAATTTAGAAGTGAACCATTTATTTAATCTAGGGTAAGGGAGTAGATTGTTCTCATTTCACTGACCATGTCTCAGGATATCTCATCTAATTCTTATATTTCGTACTGCTCATTTATTGAGCACCCTGTTTCCCATGAGTCTAAATACACATTGCCCGACCCAGGAATTGAACTCACAATTACTGTCACCGAATTCATAAACCAATACTAATTTTCTTCTCTTTCCTGATGCAATTACCATTGTTTTATATTCTAAGATTCCCCTTACGACTAAGACTTTCTTCCAATTTGCCATAAGCCTGAACAAAGTCTGAACAAGACCAGTACAAACAAACTCTCGGTCACAATGACTTGTGACTTCATGCTAACACAACCATCAACAACTCCCAAAATAGTTCCATCTACCCAATTTCACTCATAAAGCTTTGGTCAACCCATGGTATGGTTTTCAGGCACTTTCTAAAAGCACTGTACATTGTGACCGTCTCCCCAGGTTAATGGACATAAAAAAAAATCATCTTCCTGACAAATTGGCCAGATTCAAACCAGAGGAGTCTCATAGTCAGAAAGCAAACATTCTAACCACTCGGCCATGTGTCAATCTTATTTTTAATACTGCACAGTTGTTGCTTGCCCTGTTTCCACTATATAAACTGCCTGGACCAAGGATTGAACTCACAATTCCTATGTCACCAAATTCACAAACCAACACTTTAATCCACTATGTATTTTTATTCTCTTTCCTGACACAATCTCTATTGTTTTACATTCTAAGATTTCCCTAACAACTAGGACCTTTTTCCAATTTGTCATAAATCTGAACAGAGTTCAAGTACACTGGGATTTAACTCACAATTACCAGATCAACATACACCTGATGAAGGCCAAAGAGCACAAGAGCTGAAACATGACAACAACGATGAGAATTTACCCATAAATACTGTAAATTATAACTCATCCCAGAAATTCAGACTACCCTAATTTTATGTTTGTTTTTTTTTTTTCCATTCTAAATTTCACCCTTTATTTAAAGGGCTGAAGAGCCATTCAAGGTAGATGGTTATTGCTAAAATGGTTATAATGAATGAGGTGTGATAGAGTGAAACTGAAAAGGATAACAAGTAAAGATTTATGGATGCTGAGTGACCCTTGACTTGAAAATTTCAGATTGTAGTCTTCTGGAAAGCATCCACACAAGAGTTTGTTCTGCAAAACTGCATCTTTTTTTTTGGGGGGGAGGGGCTGAGTGCAATTCTCTTTACATTTGGAATACAGATGAAATAAAGGTAAATAGACTATGTGAAAGTAGCATGGTCTGAGATATAAAGGTCTGAACTGGTGGAACTAAAGAATGGAATGCTTATCTGAACATCTGAAAAGAGAATTAGTGACAAAGTGTGATAGGAAAAATGAGTATGATTCAACTCTATGGCATATCCTAGCTGTAAAGGTCTGAACTGGTGAAGTACAGAATGGAGTGCTAATCTGAACATTTGAAAATAGAAATAACCATAGAGTAGCAATATGAAGAAATGAGTACGATTCAACTCCGTGGCATGTCCTAGCTATAAAGGTCTACACTGGCAGAACTAAAAAATGGAGTGCTCATCTGAACATTTGCCATGGAAATAGCGACAGAGTAGGGATAAGTTTCAAATATTGCAAAGAGGATGTAGAATGAAAATTAAGCCTCATACACATAATTCCATCAATAAAAATAATTATTAGGTTGGTGCAAAAATAATGACGTAATAATGTCGTTTTTTGCCGTTAAAAAATAAGTCAAAAAACGACATTATTACGTCATTATTTTTGCACCAACCTAATTAGTTTGATGAAGTCCTTTGATAGAAAAATTCTAATGCATTTTGGCCTAATTTGTCAAACAACTGATTGACATTTTCCCCAATATAACAGAAAATGTTAGACAATTGAATGACAAATTAGAAAAATTCTGTATGCACCAATTCATTATATTCAGTTCTTCTAAAAAATGTGGCTGGATTTTGAACAAGCCTTCATCAGTACACTGAAACCGTTGGTCATGCTGACTTGTAACTTTGTGCTAACATAACCATCTGTGGCTCCTAAACAGTTCCCATGTAAACAATTTCTTTCACAAGGCTTAGGTCAACCCTGTAAATATGGCTTTCAGGGGCTTTCCAAACATACCACATGCTGGAATCAACTCCCCAGGCCATATCAGGAAGCCACCTTTCTGATAAATCAACCATGGTGAGATTCGAACCTGCGACTTATAGTCAGAAAACAAATATTCTAACCACACTGCTATATGTATACACACACACACAAATAATAGCGTGTAAATAAATACGAAAAGGGATAAATTGTATTATGATAAGTTTCATTCAAAATGAACGTCTTCAGACAAGGAAAGGTTTTATAAATTAAATCAATCTTATATAAAGAGAAAAACACAAATTTTACTTTAAAGAAATTAAAGATACAAAATTGCACGACATTTAAATTTGAATGTCCAGTGTAAATTTTAAACTCAGCTTATCACATTCAGCTTTTTGCTATCATTTGTAACTGACCCATCCCACATAACATCAGTAGTAATCTTATAAGCAAAGATGATATGTGGTATGATCCAGGAAATGGATTTACTGTGAAGGATTCTGAAATTGGTGCACTTTCAATGTTGATATCACCAATAAATCTGCTACTTCTTTGAAGATGTTAATTCTCAATAAAACACAACACAATAGTTCTCCATCTTCTCATTTACCTAATTTTACCATACCGATTTTTTTTATCAGTTTATAGTAGACATCAGAACTCGAGTCATTACTTAATAAGAATTCTTTCATAATTTATGTTTTTTTTTTTTTTTTTTTTGGTTTTTCTTTTCAGGTTAATCGGAGTACATAATTCACCTATTTGTCTGGCCCGCACTCCTTCGATGTCTATTAAACAGAGGTTCACCCTTGTTCCCTGTTCAGGATATGGTTTACTGGTTCTCTTTCTCTTACCACGGCCACATTGATTTAACTATCATAACTTTTTGGTGATCAGACTAGCCAGTAGCTGTGACTTTCCATTATGAGGGTACCGGGTTGGCAGTTTGCTGGCTTCTGCTTCCGACTTGTTGTTAGGAGCCCAAATTCTCTGGTAGTGCTTAGGGAGGCTGCTCTGATAAACAGTCACATAATATCAGGGTATCTGTAATGCCATGTTGGGCATGGGTAGGTGTCCTTGCATGTATTTCCGGTGGGCATTTCCTGAGACCACATTATGCTCCGTTCTCAGCCTTACCCTGGCTGGTTTCTATTACCATTACCAACAGATAGTGACAATTATGGTGGTCTTTGTTCTCTCTCCTTAAAATGAATCTCATGGAAAACAACAACAAAAATAAATAAAACTAAACCAGTAAACGCAAAACTACCTAACCCCCCCTCACCTCAACCTTTCTTTCTCCAATATTCATGGTATCTGTTCCAACTTCTACAGTGTAGAATCTTTTCTCTCAGAACAGTTGCCAGAAATCTTTGTCCTTTGTAAAACCAACTTAATTTTTTTTCCATTGATGCCAATGAATTCTTGGTTCAAGAAAAACCAGGGAATCGAAAAAAAATACCCATTTCTTTTTAAGAAAAAAAGATCAAGGAATTATCAGAAAATTTTGGTTTCATGCCAGGGAAATCAGAGAATTTTCTTATGCAATGAGGAAAATTTCATGAGTACATTTTATCATGATATATGCACCTCTTACTCCCTCTTTGTACACCAAACCTTGTTTAGTAACCCTCTACTTTGAGTGGATCTTGGGCCTTGTATTAGATGAGCAATAGTAATAAAAAATAAAGTATGGAGGGAGAAAAGGTGATCACTAAGCCGAATGGAATGAAGTAAAAATACTAGATAGAAAAGAACACTGGTCAGTCAAGCACCTGAAGGAATCAATGCATATGCCAAGTATATCAAAACCTGTCCAGTAAGCCAAGCATATAAATAAGTACCATATGGAAGCCATTAATACAGAAAGAGAAATGACAGCAAGACGAGAGAAGAGAAAAGTCACAGTGAATGCAGTCAATTACTAAATTTATAAATATTGTTTGATTCTTAAAATAAAAATAAAATTAATAAGAAAGTTAGTTGTCATCTCAGTAATAACCTGTCTTTAGGATTACACAATTTAATTCAGTCGCTTTGATATTAAGCAATTTAATTCAGCAGACTTTGGAATTAAGCATTTAATTCAGTTGCCTCTGATGGGATTAAGTAATTTAACTTGGTCATCATTTAAATTATGCAATTAAATTCGGCTGTCATTGGATCAAGCAATTTAATTTGACTGAATTTGATATTACATCATTTTATTCAGATGCCTTTGATATCATGCAATTCAGCACTTTTTGTGATTCAGAAACTAGGCCCACGTCCCTTTGCGGCTAAGAAACTGGGCCCACGTCCCTTTGTGAAATGAAAAATGAAGGTTGAAGGAAAAATGTAGATATTTCTATTACTTATCTCTAAATGTGAAAAACATTTGAATCTGATTGAAAGAACTAATTTTGCTTTAATATAATTAGCAAGAAAAATGTATTTTTTCTGTTAATTTTTGGTTACAAAACTTGAAGGATATTTAAAATGTTCTCATTTTTAATACTACACAGTCATTGCTTGTCCTGTTTCCACTGAGTCCAAGTACACACTGCCCAGCTCTGAGATTGAACTCACATGTCACCAAATTCTTGAACCAATACTCTAATCCATGAGGCTATTGTAAGCAGGGTTTACTTGGATTCAGTGGAAACAGCAAACATTAACTGAGCATTACTAAAAATAAGAAATAGACAAATTTTCCCTTGACATGGAATGAGAAGTGTCTATGCCTACAGATTAAATAAAGTGTTCAATTCAGAATTCCCTATAAGTTACTAATGCTTCAGGTGACTGAAGTCGTCTCTAATGACCAATTGTAAGACAGGACCAGACAAACCCCGATCGAGATTGATATCAAGAAACAGAAATGGGGATGGATCAGTCACACACTACACAAGCCTGCTTCTAGTGTCACCAGGCAGGCCATTGACTGGAATCCACAACGGAAGAGAAGAGTAGGTCGACCAAAACAGACTTGGCACAAAAGTGTTCACACAGAAATGAAGGCAGCTATCACAACATAGGCCGAGCTAAAAATGATCGCATGGAACTGCATCCATTGGAGGAGGGTGTTGCTGTGGCTCTCTATGTTCTAATATTGGACTTCAGTTATGTGAAAAAGAAGAATCGGCCATGATTTCTAGTGATTGAGGTTACGTGCCATGCATGATACACGCTTAGACGATCATGTATCTTTTGATACATGACTGACAAGGCAGATTATTTTCCTGCAGTAGGTTGCTATTTCTTTATACGGTAGACCAGTTGCCATCCAAGGCTATAGAACCCAGTCTGTCTGGCTATTTACCCATAGCTGGGAGGAGAAGAAGAGGATTCATACTTCCCCAACGGTATTAGCACGTAATTGATTGTAACGGATTTGACTGGAATTCGAACTCGGTTCTTTGATTCCTCAATACAAAATCGCTTGGATTTCAATACAAGAGGAATATCCCTCATTAGCTAAAAAGGATTTATTAGTTATACTGCAATTTTCTACTTATGTGAAATAGGCTTCTCAACCCAAAATAACATCATAAATAAGTGAGACAGACTATACTAAACTGAAGAACAATCGAGGGGGTCTGCTTATCACACGTTCAAACAAACATTGAAGAAATCATGAAAAAAACACCAGCACAGGTTTCACACTTATTTACAAATAGTTAAATAGAAAGATAGAATTACAGTAAGTTCATAATTGCTTGTATTTTTTTTAAATTTACGATTTTAACATTTAAATGTATACTCTGTCAAAATTTGGCTAAGTGTACTGTGATATTTTTATTTACTTCAAGGTCTGCCATTTTTTTTTTCTATAAATGTTGAGAAATACTAGTCTAAAGAGAAATCCCCAAATATGACAGCGCTAAATATTCAGGGAAAATAATGATTATATGGTAATTTAGCAGGAGTGGTAGTGCACCTGTCATATACAGATTAGCTTCCTAAAAATGATGCGAGTAGGAGTCTCACTGAGTGCATTTTTATTTCCTGTCTCTGCTGTCAAGTGATGGTCTGAATAGTTGCAACAGAAAGAAACTGAAATTAAGATGAAAGAAAGACAATTATTCTTCATCTAATAATAACATTTAAGATAATAATCCTGTTAATATTTGTTTGTCTCATGACCCTCCAGAATGTTGGCAATCATGGCCCTCTACAATTTCCTGTTCTATGTAGCCTTCAATAAATTTTATCTTTTTGCTATCTCTCCTAATCCCTCTTCTGCCATCCATTTACTCAAGCTCACCAAGTAGGTTATGCATTGTTTTCCTCTTGCCTTCAATCTGTCCTGTAAGTATCAAATTTTCTAAGCCCCCTTTCCTCATTATGTATCATAGAAATTGCAACTGTCTCTCTTTCTGGTATTAAGTATACATACCCTTTTTAATTACATTTTAAATAAAAAAAATTATCTCTTCTTCATATGTGATTGATTTGTTTCATGGCATATAAACTCCTTATGGGTCATTTAATGCCAAAATTTAATTTTCTTGGGAGTTTTGAAGTAATAAAAATATGAAATGTTATTCTGCTTTCACAATTGAACACATGGTAGATGATACTCAGCTTTTATGTATATACATGTTTGTGTTAACATAATTACTAGATGTGTTTTATGTTGTAGTTTCATTGAAGTTATATTTTGGAATACAGTTTGATTTCTTTAAGAAATTGTAGGATATTATAAGGATTAATGTCATGAAAGTGTTGGTAGGCTGATTTTGTTTAGTACCATATCAACCTCTTTGGGTTATTTAATGCAGAAGTCCAAATATTTTGAAGAGAATTTTATGGCTTCAATCAAACATTTTTAACAGAATTGTATACCTTCAGCTACAGACAAAATGTATTGTTGGTCATTTTACTAGAAAATGTATTGTTGGCATTTTTACTATAAATATGTATTTTTAGTAATTATTTTTTTTCTTTTTTATTGCATAAAAATATATTGCTTTTATTTTTATAGTGTTTTGATTTTGTTTGAGGGTTCAGTATTTGCCCATAACTGGGACCCTAACAGGTGCACGCATCCCAGGTCAGGGTAGACCTGGGAACAGCAGCAGTTAAGAGGTGGTTCCACACTCTTCAAAACCACCAATCTCTCAATCAGAAGCCTTGCTGCTAGATGTAATTTATTATCATACTCAGGAATATCTTCATCTGTGAGGAAATTGTCCAGTATTCACTGCCATATAGGAGGACTGATATTATGTAACAGTTCAGTACTCTTTTCTTTGTTTCTAACAAATTTAAGTTAAAAGTTAATATGGTAAATTCCCAGTTTTTAGCAGACAATGGCACAAACAAGGGTAGAGATGCCATGTGGTGTTTGTATGTTCAGTCGGTGAAAAGCTGGGAGAGGGACCCCATTCTAATGTAAATATGAGTCACGTTGAGTGCTTATGTTTTTGTTTCCTATTTGCTGTGTCCCTGAGTAGATGCAACAAAAACCAACTGAAATTAAGAAGATATACAAGTCAAAAAATGAATCTTTGTCTGATAATGAAAACCAAGGTAACATTTCTTGTACTAGTATAAAAAATGTATATAAACAAAAATAAACATCAAATATGACAATTCTAAGCAATTGGATACAGGTAGATAAAAAAAATATATCTATATTGTTCAATTTCTTATTCTCTTAATCAGAAAGAGTTACTAACCTTGTAAGATTCCCAAGGTAAAAGGGACAAGAGTTCAAGTCTCAGCAAAAGCCTTTTTTTTTTTTTTTCTTTCAATCTACACTATTCACAAGTGGCTGTAGAATGTTTTAGTTGCAATGGAGAGCTAGAAAATACTTAGTAATTAATAATAACTACAAAATCCATGTTTGCCTTTTTCTTTTTTAATCACCTCACTTGTTTTATCACACATGTAGAAGTCAAGTGACTTACCTGCCAACATGGCTGCCTCCTTCTGTTTCCTTGTAAAGCAAGCCAGCTGATTTTACCTTAGAGAATGGGACCAGAGACAGTATGCCACTTGACTTCTACAACACACAGTTATTCAAATCTTTAAATAATGACCCTGAAAAGATAAACTATAAGAAAATACTTTTCTCAGAACAGTCAATGAAAACAAACTATTTATGGCATTCAAGACCCATACGGATTACTATGACAAATCATTTTAAATAGGATATTGTAAACAATCATATCAGTGAATTCAAGTCCTTAAACTAACAAAGAATGCTACTAAAGTAAACAACAAATTTACTAATCTTTATCTGTATAAAACAAAACAAGAAACTCATTTTTATGTAAAACTCGAATTTGAATTAAAAATCTGCTCTACAGCCAGTACTCGGAACGAGCAGGGACCTACAGCCAGTACTCGGAACGAGCAGGGACCTACAGCCAGTACTCGGAACGAGCAGGGACCTACAGCCAGTACTCGGAACGAGCAGGGACCTACAGCCAGTACTCGGAACGAGCAGGGACCTACAGCCAGTACTCGGAACGAGCAGGGACCTACAGCCAGTACTCGGAACGAGCAGGGACCTACAGCCAGTACTCGGAACGAGCAGGGACCTACAGCCAGTACTCGGAACGAGCAGGGACCTACAGCCAGTACTCGGAACGAGCAGGGACCTACAGCCAGTACTCGGAACGAGCAGGGACCTACAGCCAGTACTCGGAACGAGCAGGGACCTACAGCCAGTACTCGGAACGAGCAGGGACCTACAGCCAGTACTCGGAACGAGCAGGGACCTACAGCCAGTACTCGGAACGAGCAGGGACCTACAGCCAGTACTCGGAACGAGCAGGGACCTACAGCCAGTACTCGGAACGAGCGGGACCTACAGCCAGTACTCAGAATACATCTTCTTCAAAGCCAGTACTCAAAATAAGCCTGCTTTAAAGTCAGTAATCAAAATACATTTTCTTATTCAAAATGCTTTTATCAATTTATTACATAATCAGGATTAGACCTTAAAAAAGATTATTAATAAATTACCAGAAACATCCACAAGATACAAGACTATCCAAAACACGATTTTTTTTTTTTGTTTTTTTAAATACTATGTCCATTCAGTATTTAGGCAGTCATAGTTCTCTACAAATTCTATTTCTTTCTTGACAAAATAGTCAGTTCCTGTTACCTTCTCCAAGATTTTAAACTCATAGCTCTCATTCTCAAAAGTGGAGAAATGTTAAAATTACAACTGAGAAAAAAAAGATAGTGTAATTCTCTGAAATGGCCATCATTTCCATCAACCCTTTTCAATCAAAGATGATCAGTTGATAAATTTAAAATATCAAACAATAAAACAAAATTACTAATGAAAATGAGGTAAGACATTCAAGAAGTAGTCCTTATATGTCAGTTTACAAAAAATAAACAAAAATAAAGTTTAATTTTCTAGAGTCACTAAAAAAATTCCATTTTTTCTTTTTGTGTTTTTGTAAACTGACAGATAAGGATTAATTTTAGAATGCCTCACCTCATTTTTATCGGTAATTTTGTTTTATTTTTTGATATTTTAAATTTATCAATGATTCTTTTCGATAATGATTAACTGAAAAGCTGGATGATTAACAACTCCATTTCTCTTTTACAATAGTAATTTTCAACATGTCTTAACTTCTTCACGCTATACTTCAATTTTGTAACATTAAGAAATTAGTTAGCCTTCTCTTAGACTAACTGCCAACCAAGGCTATAAAACCTGGTCAACCCTGCTACTTCAGCCATAAAAAGATGGATTCATTTAAAATTCCTCTTAATAAATAGGAATAAGGATCTCTAGACTGGCATATTTTTAGCAAATCCAGGAAAACTTGATTTATTTAGAAAAGATATTAAAATAATCTGGAACATTTCCCTGGAAACAAAACCCCTTACATATGGATAGAAAATGAATTGTTTAAGTACACAAAAATAGAAAGGGGCATAAGACAAAAATGTGTCTTCTCACCAGATTTAACCTTTACAGCAAGGTGAGTCTAAGAGAACTAGCAGTCCAACTAGGAATTGTTATTATTGGACAATGTCTTAACAGAATAAGAGATATATATATATATATATATATATATATATATATATATATAATACAGAAAAGGTCAGAGCTGAGTCAGACCAGGAAACAGTAGTATTAAGAAGTGCTCAATATTAGCAATTATAACATTTCTGGATTTGGGCACCTCGAGGTGGTGTAATGGTTAGCAAGCTTGTCTCGTTAGAACAATTACGACTGAGTAGTGAGTTCGATCCTCACTGGGTGCCCCATACTTTCGGCTTTGTGCCACATCTGAGCTACACTTGGAAAATCACTATAACATTTCTGGATTCAAAGAACCTTCTGAACCAGAAATCCAAAGGCTTGAATCCTTGCTTACATATTAGAAAATTCTTCTTAAGCACATATGAGAAAAAAAAAAAAAACAAAAAAAAACAAATTATGAACATTTCAATTAACCCCACATAAATACATTTCTTTTCTTCTCTGCCCCTTCTTCTCATCTTCCTCCTCCCTATTACACCCAAATAAATAATAATATAGTATTCATTAGTTTTTTTTTGTTTTGTTTTTTTAAATAAAGCGTTAAGAGGTCATTTGATAAAAATCACCGGAGGATACAATAAGGTTGAAACCAAGGTAGCAGATTCAAATGATCTGCTGATTTTTAAACTATATAAAATGTATATGAATATTTTGGCAGCATGTCATTATTGAGGCATGTGTTGTTAAAGAGCACGGAACTTTTCCATTTAATAATCTTTTTTTTCTGTTCTTCATATTTCGGTCTAAGTTGTTGAAAAGTGTCCTTGAAGCCATCATAATTAAAAAGCAAAAACCCAACATAAATAAAATATCATTTAATACTGGCAGGAACGTGTTAAAAATATTTAATAATTATCCTCTAAATAATAATTACCACCCCCCTCTCAATTGCTAATGAACTAATCAAATAACACTGCCTAAATACCCAAAATATTATCTCTAAAATAATAAACAACCTACTTGAAACCGAAACATACAGCCATGATGATGGTCGACAACTGAAAGTGTTCAGCAAAACAGTAAGGACTAGGGTCTTTTTTCAACAACTTACACCCAAATGTAAAAAAAAAAAAAAAGTTGCGAGAAAGCAATATAAAAAAAAAAAAAAAAAAAAAGAGAAAAAAAACAGAAAAAAAGATTTAATAAATGGGAAAGTTCTTTAGTCTTTAACAACACATGCCTTATATATATATATATATATATATATATATATATATATATATATATATATATATATAGATATAATGAACTCTCCTGTCGGTTTTAGCGTATGAGGATCTGCCAGCTTATTGATTCAGTTATGAAAGTTTATGCGATAATCTTAAGTAGCATTTAAGACCCACTAGTGATTTACAAAGGAGGCCACATATGGAGCAGGTGTGAGAATTGTGAGAGGAGATCACTGTTAGATTAGCTGACCTTTTAGATCTTGCTCTTGCTTCTTGAAGATGATTCAGACAAGCAGATTGAAAATTGCTGAGTCCACTAAAACATGTTGATCTCCATTCTACCTGCTCAAGGGTGTTATGTGGTATATTAACTACTGACAAGTTGCTTTTCATCTTGTCTTTGTAGCTTAGCCATGTAGCCCTGATCTAACTGGCTGTACATTAGGATCTTGGGTATCCTGTCATCAGACATTCTCAAGACATGACCAGTCCAGTGTAACTGAGATTGTATGATAAGTCTAGATTCCTCCAATATTACACCTGTTAAACAGGTCTACATTAGATGTCCTATCTTGAAGCTTAACTCCACAGATTGCACGCAGACAGCTTTTATTATATATATATATATATATATATATATATATATATATATAGATGAGAGCATGCTGATGGCAAACAAAGAAAACTGCAGGAACTCCTAGACTAGGTATTAAAGGAAAACAAGAAAGGACTAACCATCAACTGCAAGAAGACAATGTATAGCTGTTTGGAAGATAGACAGCCCAAAATGTGAGCTACAAATTGAAAATGTCAAAATCAAGCAAGTACAAAAATTTAAATCTGGGAAATCTTTAAAGTATGGAAAATGTAACAGCAAAATCCGGGCACACATTAAAATAGCAAAAGATGCCTTCCAAAAAGCTAAGCAACGTATTAAGAAATAGGAAAATATCATTAGAAACAAACAAAAGAATGCTGAACTACTATATAATATCTATACTTCTATATAGGGACACAAGACATAAAAAGATTTTTTGCATATTTAGTGATGATCCATTTCACTTGTTCCACAAATATTGCTTCGAGTTACAAAGGATAGAGAGTTGTGGAGGGCCACGATCACCTCATATCCTCAAGAGACATGATGCATAACAGAAGTCTTTTGTACATTTATTGATGGTCCATCTCATTTGTTCTACAAACATTATTTAGAGCTCCAGAAGATAGGAAGGTGTGAAGGGCTATATTCCCCTATGTCCTCAAGTGACACTGCACATAAAAGTCTTTATACATTTATTGATGATCCATTTTGCTTGCTCTACAAACTCTACTAAGAGCTACAAAAAGACAGGAAGTTGTGGAGAGCCATGATCATTCATGTCCTCAAGGGACATGGTATATAAAAGAAGTCTTTTGTACATTTATCAATGGTCTATTTCCTTTACTCTACAAACACTGCTAAGAGCTACAGAGGATAGGAAGTTGTGGAGAACCACGCTTATCTAGGTCCTGAAGAGACACAGCATAAAAAAAACATCTTGTCACTAACTGGAGATGATTTTTTATATCTGCTAAAAGTAAATCCTATTCAAGTGATCATATGACAAAGCATTTCTTTTATAAACAGACACAATTAGAAATTTCTCAACAGTAATCTCTGCAATCAATTCTAACATTTTTTTTAATATAATCTATTTCCTTTTTTCATGTAGAAGCACAACAGAAAAACTTCTAAGAGAAAGAGCGGAAAAGATTGTATGTGTGTGTCGAACGGAAATTTAACTAAGGATGAAAGACAAGTGTAGAGGAAAGAATTATAGCAAAGTAGACAGAAAAGAAAACCAAAAATGTTTACGGACAAATATTTCCTGTAATTCAAATGCAAAAGTCTTACAGCTGAAATATGACAGACCAATTGGGAAGTGATTAAATAAACTACATATGAATACAAGTAAAGGTATCTTGGCCAAACAGAATATATATATATATATATATATATATATATATATATATACACACACACAGTGTAACAGCATAATTATCTATCTTGCAAAATGTTTAATATCTAATAATTCACTAAACTAATTGAGTTCCTTTTTTTTTCAGGTTTTTCAAATGTAGAGAAAAGAATTATATCAAAGTAGACAGAAAAGAAAACCAAAAATGTTTACAGACAATACATACACACACACAGAGTGTAACAGCATAATTATTTTTCCCACAAAATGTTTAATATCTAATAAACCACTGAACTGAGTTTCTTTTTTCAGGTTTTCAAATAATACATTTAGCCATCTTGATTTGTCGTAAGAATCACTGAAAAACCCTTTATGAGTTATTCAGTTAGAAAAAGATCAGGTTAAAATCATTTTGTGCCAGCCTTACAATATCTTCCCAAATGAGCAATAGTGAGAGGAAAAAGATCATTCAGGAAAAGGGATCATCAGTTCAACTTAGCATTAAATACAGTCTTATTGTTAAAAGTAGGGGTCCAATAGTGTTTATAAGTGCAGACAATATTGAGGTAAGGTTAACGACACATAATATCAAATATTGTCTACACTTATAAATTAAGTAAATTTCTTTGAAAGTTAGATTCCTAATATCGCTTGACAATGGAACTTGACTATAGATTTTAAGTTCAATTTTTATAAATTTATAAATTTAGTTTCAGTTTTGAAACATGGAAATTTTCTGTGTCACAATGGAATATTTTAAAAAAAAAAAAAAAAATAATTTTATTTTGCTCTACTGTTTGTATCAAACACTGTTTTTTTTTTTAAAATAACTAAGAACACTGGATTATAAATCATACTGTTCTTTATTACTTTAAGATATATATATATATATATATATATATATATTTGGAATACTTAATCACAAAAGTGATAAGAAACAAAATGAAACTAAATTGGCTCAAAAACTATATACAAAATATGACGCTGCCATTTTTATGGCAATCTACACACCTAAAAATATCAATACTAACAATTATCATTTGTCTATAAATTTGAGAAGAGACATTAATCCATGCAACATAAGTCAAATGCCCAAATCTTTTGATAGTTGCTGTTGATAACACTATAAATTGAGAAGTTTCGTTTATGTATCCAACGTAATTTCTGGGATGAGGAGTTATCATTGTTTACACTAGTTACATGCAAACTATTATCCTTACCTTTGTTGTTGCTGTTATCACATTTCAACCTTTGTGTAATTTGTGAATTTGATGACATAGTAATTTTAAGTTCAATCCCTAGGCCAGGCAGTGTGTACTTGAACTCAGGAAGCTAGGAGAGCAATAATTGAGCAATACTAAAAATATGAACAAGACAAGATATCCACAGACATGGGCAGTGGAACAAAAACAGTCTACCCCCATAGATTAAATAAAGGGTTCAATTCGGATTTCTCTGTTGGTTACCCAGATCAACATGCATCTGACGAAGGCCAGAGAGCATAATGACTGAAACAAAGGCAAGGACAATAGTCCACATGCAAATATTGTAAATAGCCAACATTGTTTGCAAGCTGAAATCTCTTCTTTGTATAGTTGAGGTACTAGATTGGCAGTTAGGTCTCATCTTTTTACAGTTGAAACAGATAGATGTAAACATAAGTTCTATGCTAACAGTTTCTTCTCTTGCACTTGTCACTTACGAAATTCTTTTAGCTTATTGTTTTTCAGTTAATTTTGATCTTCAAAATTTAAATGCAATGTTAATCATTATCTCGTCTTCTTTAATCTTTTTCTTTTATTGTTTTCTCTACTTAATGATTTTTTTTTTCCTCAGATTCTTTCACTTTCATTAACCACTTGCATCTTAGTGGCTTTATCACCTTGCTTGAAGTGACACGATTAAAAAAAAATAAAAATAAAAAAAATAATCTTTCATTAATATTATTTGCCTTTATTTCAATCTATCTATCCTCCTTATCCTCATAATTAAGTGCACATCACACACATCATTCGGTAGCCTTCTACCATAGGTGGCTCTTGAGACCAGTATTGAGTGAAATTTAGTATAAAAAAAAATTTAAGACAACTTAAAAAACCTTTAATTGCCTAACTCATCTCAAATAAATAATTCTTGAAAAATAAGAGTCAAAAATTATCTGCATTTTCATCACAACATCTTTATACAAGAATGAATAATTTTTTACTTTTCCCCCCTCGTATCTCTGACAATTCCGTACTCTATTTTTGCATAGTCTGGAAACTATCAAAGATATTTAATAAAGAATTCATACAAGCTTCCAATTTCAAAATCTTCAACATCATAAAAGAGAATAAGAAACACCCACTGATCTGTGGTAACCAATGGAATTTCTAAATCATCACAATCTATTTCTTTCAAAGAATCTGCACACACTTAACAATAAAAAGCTGTATCATTTAAATATTTCCAATTTTCTGGGGGCAAACATTGCTTGATACATGAAAAGAAAAAAAATGTGGCATTTTTAATATCTTTGAGGAAATTAGTTTCTAGGTCAGATAAGTAATCAAATGTCCAACATGCCACTTCAGCCAACAAATAGGTCAGATTTTCTTGTGAATAATGCAAGAAATTTTGAATGAAAGGCAAAAAAAAAGGAGAGGTCGTAATACATTTTCAGAAATGTTTATTCATCTTTAAAAAAAAAAAATGAAAAAACTCTTATTTGAAACAAGATTATAATAAGGTTATAAATACACTCAGTACAAGAGATAATAAAACACGAAGTAGGCAGGGGTTGATAACAATTACAATTGTTTTTCTTTGAGAAGCAGGCGTCTTTTGTCTCAAAGACAGGAAATTCACTGAAATTGATTTAAAATTTTCAAGGGAATACACAAGATCTGTCATCTTTTGATAACAATGTTACAACAAAGGCCTAATAACTATTGCATAAATTGTGTTTACTTTTTAGAGTGTTTTTTAAAAAATGAGGTGATAATTATTTATGTTGTGAAGTTGCTACATAATTCCTCCAATTATTGACATGTTTAAAATTAATTGTTTCGCTCACAGAAAAGTCTGTTTATTTTTTAAAATTTTTCTTTTTATTCTTATTGAAAGACAATATTTTTATTTTCATAGTTTTTTAGTGTCATATCAAACAGAAAAGCATGATAAATTTATTAACACAAAATTATGTATATCTCAAAAATTAAAAAATAAAAGGACAACAAATTTTTAGAAATGAAAAATCTTTCTTGAAGATTTTATTTTTAGTTTTAATTTAAAGCTGATAGATTAAATGTAATATTTCCAATAAGCAAAATACTTTGCTGTATTTAAAACTGAATTTAAATTGATTAAAAAAATAGCTTTATTTTTTGAAATCATTGAAAAAAAAAAAAAAAAAAAAAAAAAAAAAAAAAAAAAAAAAATTACAATATACTATAATTCTCTTTATAAAAAAAATCATTATAAAAAATTCTTTCCTGAAATTTTATTCGAGAAAGATTAACTGATTTAGTAAAATTACATGATGAATATAACATGAATGACTTTTTTCTTTTACAGATAATTTTTAACTGCCCAGTAATTTAAGAAATTTCAAATATTCTAAACATTTTATTGAATTGTAGGTAATTTGAATTTATAATCTTACAAAGACGCTTGTTGAGGAAATGTTAGAAAATTACCAATATATTTTAAATTCACAATAGTTACAGCTTTTATTTTCTGATAATGCGGTGTATGGACATCCATATTTTGAAAAGTTGGTACATTTATACACTCACAAAAATTCTTTTGTGTTTGTATAAATCTAAGTTTTTTGTCTAAATGGATTAAATATTTTAGGGAAATGTATGCGCCACAATGAGATCTGAATGGATAATATGGGACATTTTTTTTTTTTAAATTTACATAGGGATGGGAGTACGATGGGGTCCTATAATCAACAATGTAATTCATTACCTGTTTTTAGCTCCGGCAACACAAGAAAATTTTTTTGGACTTAGATCAAAGTTAGATTCCTTAACATTAATTTTCAACTAAACCTAAATTTTCATTGGAGTTTTTTTTTTTTTTTTTCTATATTAATATCTCCAGCTTTTTACATTGGTACCCGCCTTTTTTTATTTTTATTTTTTATTTTTTTTACAATAAGGTTCACCTTTTACAAGGCCCGGATTCCATTCAAGGGTTACATTAGGAGGCAATTTGTGTGCAAAGGAGTGGAAGATAATGGTTAACCCTAGCCTTGAACAGGTTAAGAGTGTAGTTATCGGAGAAACATCCTCTTGAAGGTCAGTTCCACAGAACAGTGGTTCATGGGAAGAAGCTGTTAGAGTTGAACTTTACTTCTCGCAAATGGAATACAGAGGGAATATAAGTGATTTTCTATTATGTAAGTGGCATGGTGGGTCCTTGCCATGAAGATTTGAATTGGCAAGACCAAGGAATGTTGTTCATCCGAAGATCTTCCGTGGAAGTACCATTTAGATTCTGTAGTAGAGAACCAAAATTCCACAAAAGAGTTTAAATTTTGCATTTAACACATTTAGACTTGTTGGGGTTAAGTGAGGGGCACTCAAGGTTGAGGGTTACAAAATAAGATGCATAGTTTATGCAAATATGTAGGGAAGATAACAGTTAAGCCTAAACTTGAACAGGTTAAGATTGTAGTGATCAGGAAAATATTCTTTTGGGAGTTGGTTCCACAGAGCAGTGGTTCACAGGAAGAAACTGCTTGAATCAAACTTATATATCACCAGTGGAATACAAACAGAATAATGGTGGTTTGCTACAATGTGCCTGACATGGCAGGTCTTAGGTATGAAGGTTAGAACTGGTGCAACTAAGAAATGTAGTTCTTCTGAACACTTTCCATAGAAGTCATAATAGAGCAGGGAGAGGCTTGCAATGTTTCATCTGTGAAAGAGGAGTTGCAGGGTTGAAAATAATTTGCTACCCTCAAAGACGCAGAAAAACTTTTGGACTCTATTGAGACTGGAAAGTGAAGAATGTGCAACCCCTGTCCATATATGGCAGCAGTAAACCATTTTCGGCCTAATCTGACTCTTGTAAAGGTAGAGCATAGCAAGAGGAGCCAGGTAGCAATACAGGGAACCAACAATTTTTCCAGCATTTATAGTGATGGATATATGAGTTCCACTTGAGGTCAGAGTTGAGATTACGGCCAAATAGTCACTCAAAGTATGGTGTTTCCCTGTGGGGGACATCTATTCCTCATGATTAGTGATAGTTCAGGGTCTGAGATTATGTTGGAATATAATTAGTTTGGTTTTTGAGATATTCAATGTAACCAACAAGTCTTTCCCCCCACTGAGCTGTTAGAGCTCAATCAGATGAGAGATCAGCTGTCAATCTCTGGTCATTTAGTTTTTGGAGGTGCACCTATATACTGTAGTTATGTTGAAAACTGATCTATGGTGTCTACCTGTGGTTTATACTGCAACTATGCTGTGTGGTCCCTAGTTACATTTTCAGGAAGAGATCATATATACTGGGATGATCAGGAGTTGAACAAGACCAGTACACTAAAACCCTCAGTCATGATGACACTTTGTGCTAGCCCAATTACCTACGTCCTCCAAACAGTTTCATTTAACCAGTTCCCCTCACAATGCTTGGGTCAACTCATTGGTTTCAAGGACTCCCAAACAATGCTGCATGCTGGGATGATCCGTCCTGACCAATATAATCAAGAAACCATCTTCTCAACAAATCAATCATGGTGAGATGTGAATCTGGGTCTCATGGGGAGAATGATTAAGTTCTAATGACTTGGCCATACACAATCATTTACTTAATTTACACTCTAAACAGCTGTTAAAAATGTTAATTCATCTTTATTAGTTTTACAAAATAATTCACACAAGTTTTTCTATTAACAGCAGTGGAAACAGATGATTCGCTTGATATATTAAGTTCTAAAAAAAAAAAAAAAAAAAAAAAAAAAAAAAAAAAAAAAAGTTGAGTCATTCTTAAAAGTAAAATTTTTTTTTTTTCCCCCTTTTAGGCTTCTGTACCTTTTTTTCAGTCTATATGGCAGGGCTGTGGAGTTGGAGCCAGAAGCAATTAAGGGGTCACTGGAGTTTGAGTCAGTTAAGCTATACTGATTCAGATTCAAATAGAATTTACACTTTATGTAAAAAGTCATAGATTATAGAATTTTTATTTTAGATTTTTTTTATTGATATTTCTTCTACTTTATATTTATTATTTTCTTTAAAGAAATTCATCTCAACTTCTTTTTTAAAGTCATTTTTTTTTTTTTTGTAGTTATTTTGTATTTGCAAAACTATATATGTAAAAATGTTTTACATCATAGAATTTTTATTTGTAATTATTTCCAGTAAAAGATTATGTTTTAACTTCTGTTACAAAGTTTTATTTTTGTTCTGCACTTATTTATTTGCAAAGATATATATATATATATATATATATATATACACACATATACATACATACACACACACATGTGTGTCTTAAATTTATAGCATTTTTATTTCTTCTATATACTTTCAAAGAGTTTACCTCTGCTAGAAAATATTGAAGCGTGAATAGGTATGATATAAAAACCACAATACCTTTATTCTTTGATATAAACCAGTTATAATGATATAGGCCTACTCAAGTTAGGAGCACATACATAGACTTTATAAGATTTGTAGTCTAGAATCACTTAATTACATAAAGAGGAGTCAGAGTTAGAGGCGCCAAAAATGGAAGAGTCGGAGTCAAAGATTTTGTGTTCCGACTCCACAGCACTGCTTTATAGAGAAATAATCCTGAGAGAGCAAGAAATCCAACCAAGATTCATTATTGGCAGCCACAAGATATGCGGATGACACAGTATTGATAGCGGTTGTAACCTATGGAAGGTTATTGATTAGAATAATCACATGAAGGTTGTTAATGAACAATACGTAGAACAAGAACAACACATATAAGATTCGCCAGCAAGTGTGCAGAAGTAGTAGTCAACTGCCAGAAGTGAATTCTACAATCAATCCCCAACTGCAGGATATTTAGCAACCACCCCGATATGGCACAAGGCCGAAATTAATGTGAGGTATCCAAACCTGTAGGCTTGGCCAAAAATTCCCCGTAGACCCCACATAAAATGGGGTCGGGCAGCCGTTTCCAGAGACAAGACACTGCCCTTTGACATAAACTCTCTGCCGCCTGGCAAAGAGGATCTCCAGACGAGGCTAGCACAGCTGAGGACAAAACTCAAACTGCAGACCAACATTTACTACTGTACTTATGTGAATGGGGACATACCCATTATCATCCGTAGGTGAGTTACAACAATAGTAGACATAGAAAGGAAACTTGTAAAGCACAGCTACAAAATAAGATTGTACCTATTTATATATGTAGAAGGAATATGAAGTGTATGGTAAAGAAACAGAAGTTGACTACTGATCACATGTCGTAGAACAACAGAATACAACAATATGGCATCACCGATAGGATCTAGATTTACATTAACTACAGATGCGAAGGAGCAAGCTGTCAGAAATTTTATCGCAAGGAGGCCATCCAATAATGTACTTTTCAAGAAGTTTGATGGCAGCAGAAATAAATTATCCAAATATTGAAGACTAAGATAGTGTGATAGAAGAAGATCTTTATAGAAGAGAAAGGAGGAGTTCTTCAGATCAGGATAATGCAATAGAAGACGAGCCTACAGATGACGTCAGGAGTGACTCAGACACAGAAGATGAAATATGACCAAGATCCCTGATAAAAAGAACAGAACATAAATCTCAAGAGGAAGAGGAGGAAAGAGGTTGTAGAAGAAATCTGAGAACAATCAAAGACAACAAACTTCTTCAATTCAGGGAGGTGTAGTGGATTGGTTTATAGGATTTTATCTATTTGCATATGTTATGTAAAAGAGATAAAGTGTATGATAAAGTAAAAGACAGGAGAAGTTGACAACTGATCACGTATCATAGAACAAGACAATACAACAGTATTAAAGGAAAACAAAAGATAAGAACGAAACAGAAGATGACAGAATGTATGGTTGTCAGTAAAAAGAAAAGAAGAAACCAACATGCAACTTACAAATTGGAAATGCCAAAATCAAGAAAGTACAAAAATTTAAATATCTAGGAAGTGTTTTAACAGAGGATGAAAAATACAAAATTTCAAGGCCCATAGGGACAGTGAAAGAAGTCTTCTAAAAGATAAGCAAAATATGAAGAAACAGGAAAATTTAATTACAAAGAGTACTGAACTGTTATGTAATATCAATCCTACTATATGGCAGTGAGTGCTAGACAATCTCTTCACAAATGAAGAGATCTGAAGCAACAGAAATGTGGTTCTACAGAAGGATGCTGAGAATACCATCTACTAAACAAGTGAGCAACGACAAAGTTATAGAGAAAATGAAAACAAAAGGGATAATTATACTTAGCATCAGATAAAGCGAGTTGAAATTTATGACATTATGAAAAAAGAGGGCTTGGAAAATTTGATATTCACAGGAAAGATTAAAGGCAGGGACAAAGGAAAGCAGCACATAAAATACCTGACAAGCTTGTGTAAATTGATGTCAGAACAGGGTTTGCAAGAGATAGCAAACAGACAAACTTTACTAAGACGTTTACTTCATTTGTTATCAATTCGAATATGTATACTAATATCCATTGGATCTCAGTACCACACACTAATTTTTCAGCGGAATTTGTGCAGTAATAAGAAAATTAATTTCATGGTGTGTCTTATACTCATTTCCACCAATATATATATATATATATATATATATATGTATATATATATATATATATATATATATATATATAGAGAGAGAGAGAGAGAGAGAGAGATCTTTGTCACCGAGAACTGTTGGTACATTTGGTATGGTGTTTGCTTCCCATCGTAACTGTTTGGGTTTCAATTCTCAGTAGTGGATGTGCACTGCAGAGTCCCAAATATAGGACAAAACGGCCGTCCAGTGCTTTCTGCATGCTGTTGAGGTTTCTTCTAGACTCAATGAATTATTTAATTATGATTATTTTAAATCCTAATTATTTGTCTCTCTCATATATATATATATACGCACACACACACACACACACACACACACACACACACACACACACACACACACACACAAACCTACATTCTACCAACTCATCAGGCATCAGGTTTGATGAGTTGGTAGAACAACGAATCTTTAAGTTGCACTTCTAATCACATTGAGCACTATTTTGTCTACACCTCAATTTGAGTAAATATTTATTCGCTTACCTGTGTATTCACTCTAACCCATGTATATACAGTTGCTAATATCTAGCTATTTGATTTATCCACATTAATATATATATATATATATAGCTGGCCACACATATTCAAGAATACCCGTCTACTAGAGCAGCTAGCCAATCCCTATTGCAGACGCTTGCTCAGGCATATTTGTGTTTATTCAACACCCTCAGAGCCCAACTGTGGTTTATACTGCAACTATACTGAGCAGACCTTAGTTACAGTTTCTGAGAAAGAGCGTTATTTAGAATGATCAACAATCTGAACAACACCAGCACACTCAAACCCTTGGCCACGATGACTTGGCCAACAGAAATGACTTTAGGGAATAGAAATGTGGTTCTACAGAAGGATGCTGAGAATACCACGTGAGCAATAACAAAGTTTTAGAGATAAATGGAAATAAAAAGGACACTTATACTTAACATCAAATAGAGCGGAAATTTCTAGGGCACATGATGAGAAAAGAAGGCTTGGAAAATTTAACACTCACAAAACATTGACAGCACAGCTATCAACAGCACCCAAGGGTCCCGTCTACCCAATTGCACTCACAATGCTTGGGTCAACCCGTAGTATGGTTTTCAGGCACTTTCCAAAGTTGGCACACACAGGGATCAACCCAGGGGCTCATGGTCAGGATGCGAACATTCTAACCATCTCAGCCACATGCCCACATATATATATTTTATGTGTGTGATGCTTAGTGGAAAGTGCTCAATATCTGTACCAGGGTTACAAACTAATATCCATACAACTGAATGTATATATATCCTTAAATAGAACCTGATGGAGAGATCTTAGGAACTTTTCAGCCAACTCTTCAATCCTTGGTGAAACAATTACTGATTTTTTTTTTTTAGCAGGAATAATGAAATACACTTTAAGGGACTAATTGAGAGAACCAAATTGGTGCACGATTAAAATATAAAATTGCAAGCACATCTGCAAATTTATTATATAAAATATGCATTTTTAATGTTTTTAATATAAAATATTTACAAAAGATAAGAAAGTTAAAAGAAATGAAGTATAAAAAATAAAATCATATTAAGATAAAGGATGTAAACAAAATATTGATAATCCATAGAGATAATCCAATATACCTTGAGAGTTGCCTCTCTGCAAATGTATAAATCCAAACTTTAGGTCCTTTTATATCCGCAACTGAGAAATTTTTGTAAATTGTAAAAATCTGAAAAAGAATGAATGAATAAATATTAATGATACCTTTTGATTTAATCTGAATAAAATTAAAAGCAAACATAGCAAATATTGTTTAATATTTTGTATATTGAAGTTATTTTTAAATATCTTATTTTCATGCCAACGAAATTTGTGGATTTCTTTTATTTGGCTTCTTTACAAATTTATGAACAGACAGACATAACTTATATTCATTAGGTTATTTAATCAGATATAAAGCTTACAAGAGAAAAAGAAATCACAATGAATTAAGAGATAGGTCAACACAGGCCCAGTTTGCATTTTAGAGAGAAAGAGATCCAGTTATACAAAAAAGTATAAAAGCTAGACAAAAGCCTAATTGTACATGAAAGTCAAACGAAATGAACACAGGTCCAATTTTATAAGAGCCAAAACAGGTAGACAGTTTTACCAAAGAGCCAAAACAGGTAGACAGGTCTAGTTTTACAAGATTTCAGAAAGTTTTCCACATTACTTGGAAGCTTCATAATAGACTTTGGAATGTCCACTGCATCATTTAGAGGCTTCACAATCAAAGACTGCAGATTCTCAAATGGCGAATGTGATGTTATTTTTCATTTTAAATGTTTGTGAAAATTTAATACATTCAAAAATGATAAATAATGCATCAATTAAAATAAATGTATGAAGTCATCAGCAGATTTGAATTCTTGTCAATGAATGAAGTCAGTTGAAAGCTTAAAACAGTCAAATAGTGACAAACATCTTAAAATATAATGGTCACAATTTGTCAATTAACATATCTGAATGATCGTTAGCTGCCCAGATACATCCAACATGTGTGTGGGTGTGTGTGTTAGTAGGATGTATAATAGGATCGGAAACAAAAGCGAGAGAAAAGCTTTAGCATATGTTCTCTTGGCATCATCAGTTCAACTAAAAGAAGACATATTTACAACAACCAAATTATCCTCAGAAATCCCCCCCAAAACACTTCCAACAGATAGATTTATCTTTATTCTTGCAGCTGAACAGATGAAGCCAAAGAAAAAAATTTACACTTTGTCTCAACCTTTTTCACAGTTATATATGGGAATAAATACAGGTTTAAAAATGGATCAGAATCTAACAATGACAGAAAAATAGGAAATGTTTATCAATCGAACATGTTTCACTTTTATTTCTTTTAATTCTCTAATAAAGCTTTACTAAGTTTCTTATCTATTCTCATATATATATATATATATAAAATTCCAGTTGGATCCATTACATTCACTTACATGCTAGTATCCTGGGGAAACGTATGAATCCTGCCCCCCCCCAGCTATGGGTAAATAGCAGGACAGACTTGGTTCTGCAGCCTTGGATGGCCTATCTACCACAGAAAGAAATGGCAACCTACTGCAGGAAAAAAATCTGCCTTGTCAGTCATGTATTGAAAGATACATGATCACCTACACTGTGTATCATGCATGGTACATAACTGACACACATACATACACACACACTTTTTTTCTTTTTGTCCTAATAAAAAATTCTCTTTCACTTTTTTTAATCATAGATAATAATTTCCTCTTATTTAAAGTACTTTTGGACCAATGTAAAAATTATGAAGGATGGCCTCAGACTTGAACTGTGTATATATATATATATATATATATATATATATATATATATATATATATGTGTGTGTGTGTGTGTGTGTGTGTGTGTGTGTATGTATGTATGTATGTACACACACACACACACACTATATAGAGGAAATTATTATCCATGATTAAAAAAGTGAAAGAATTTTTTATTAGGACAAAAAGTAAAAAAGCATTTTAGGAATAAATTTTGATCTCATCAAAATATCCTTCTTTAGCCTTGTTTACTGAAGCACAAATCTTTGGTATTCATTGCAAATATTTCTCAAAGAATAAGTTTGATAATTAATTGTCTTCTTTTTCAAAGAATCTAAGAGCTCATTTTCATTTTTTTTTTTTTTTTTTTTACCCTTCTATCAAGTTCATCTCATGTTAAATCTGAGGATGGCTTCAAACATTTGAACTATAGTGTGTATGTGTTTGAACTTCTGTACTTCTTTGATTTTGGTATCTCCAATTGGAAGTTCACAGCTTGGGTTTAAACTTTAAAAACAAAAGGAATGAATTGATTGGAAAGAAAGTAGAATATATGAATTTGACAAATTGTCCAAGCACCTCATTTATATGCTTTTTTTTTCATATCCCTTAATCCATTTTCTCTGGGAGCTATGACCACTGGGGTCAAAACACCCTATTCTTAACCATATTTGTACAGCTTCAGTTGGCTGGGTTTTGAGTTCAAAGTTGTCCCCCTCCTAGACTAGATAGGCCAGCCTTCCTTGCAATTTTTAACACACACACTTGGTGTTCAAGAGAAATGAATTTCCCAACAAAGCTGTACTAATGAAATAGGGATTCACAGTAGAAAGAAGAACGGTTTTGAAAGAAGAGAGGAAAAATAAAATCAACATTCTTTGGCAGAATAATACTAAGCACTTCAAATGCCTCAGTATATGAATCAATTAAAACAAATTTGGTACAGTTGATAAGGAAATTGTGTTAAGGGTAGTTTTACCTGCCACCACAAGTTGCTACAAAACCAAAAGGTGAAGTATACTGATGCTGTCAACAAGTATTTTCCTGTATCATGATGGTAGACAGGAATGTGTTTTTAGATGTTGTGCAATAGAAATTGTATTTGACAAACGTATTATAGCTGGACATTCCAAAATTCCATTGCTACAACAAATTTAAAATTTTAACGTAATTCTAATAGAGTGCATTCACATGTTATTTTTTTTTCTGTTTTTTTTTTTAAATCTCCATGACAACAAAATGCAGATTTTATCACAGCTACAAGTTTGTAATCTATCCCTGATGATCTTTGAGGAGATCGAAAGTTCTTGGGTAGGAAAAAAACTACAACACCTTCCATGATGAATTACATCTAAATATCAAGAAATTGATTAGAGAACTGGAAAGGATCAGTATAAAAATAAATAGACATATGTGTATGTATATATGTGAAAGAAATAACCACAACATTCTACACATATGAATATACATGTAGGTGGATGCATGAGCATGTACACACACAATGAAAGGAAAAAAATAAAAAGCGTATATATAAAAGAAAAAACAAGAAATATAAACAGTCAATTCCTAATACCCCCTGACAAGTGGATGGAGTGATTGCTGGAGAGTATCTACAAAACTCAAGATGCTGAAATCAGCTAAGCTTGAGATATCATATTTGTATTGTGTGTGGGGGGGGAGGGTACCTCACTGTAGTGTAATGGTTAGCAAGGTCGACTTGTGAAAACCATTACAACTGAATAGAGAGTTCGAACTTCACTTGTTGTCCCATACTTTGGGTTTTGCCACATCTAAGCTACACTTAGAAAATCAATGTGTGTGTGTGTTTCTCAGCCACAAAATATAATATGAGCAAATAGCTGATTATATATTCTCTAAATACATAAATGTTCATATATTAAGTTCTCAAAGGATAAAATAGATTAACAATTCCAGGATCAAAACAACTAAGTTTTATTTTTATGACTGTCAGATTATATATATCTATATATATATATATATATATATATATATAGATATATATATATATACACACACACACACACACATACATATACATATACATATATATATATATATATACACATACATACATATATGTATATAATCTGACAGTCATAAAAATAAAACGTAGTTGTTTTGATCCTGGAATTGTTAATCTATTTTATCCTTTGAGAACTTAATATATGAACATTTATGTATTTAGAGAATATATAATCAGCTATTTGCTTATACACACACAAACATATATTCATGCCTGTCAAGCGTTTATTCAATGGGTAACAAAAGTAGTAGTAAATATAAGCTTTCGTTAAAAGTTGATGTCATAATTGATTGCCATTTTGTTTATAGACTGATCTTTACTGACAACTTCTGATGTTCTCATTATTATCTCAAATAAGACGAGTGAATATAAGTTAAAGAGATAGAACTAATCTCAGTCGAAAGCCACCTGCTTTGTGAGTTGGATATGATAATCCTCTTATTTTGCAGTTTTGAATTACTAATCACAAATAAATCCCCAGTAATCTAAGATCAAGAGAGATCCATTGCGTTTACTAAAAAAAAAAAAAAAAAAAAAGCAATTGAATACAAAATGTCATTAAACTGAACAGCTTTTAAAATTTTAAACAAAGTTAATTAAATGATTTTAAAAAAATATAAATTTATATTTTATGTACACCTTAACATCCCAAAATATGAATGACAAATTGGAGATACCATAACCTAGCAGATACAAACATTTCTAGAAAGGGTTTAAAAGAGAGGATGGAAAATGAAACCCCAAAATCCAAAGGTGAATTGATATAGGGAAAGAAGCCTTCCAAATGCTAAGCAATGTATTAAAAAACAAGAAAATAATATTAGAATGAAAGAATGCTAGACTGTTATGTAACATCCAGTCTTCCTGTATAGCAGTGAATTACTGACAATTTGATCACAGATGAAGCAACAGAAATGACTTTAGGCAAAAGAAAAGTGGTTCTACAGAAGGATGCTGTGAATACCATGTGAGCAATAACAAAGTTTTAGAGATAAATGGAAATAAAAAGGACAGTTACACTTAACATCAAACAGAGCGGAAATTTCTAGGGCACATGATGAGAAAAGAAGGCTTGGAAATTTAACACTCACAAGACATTGACAGCAAGCAGGACAGAGGAAAGTAGAAAAAGTAGTGTATAACCTACCTAATGAACATGTGTAAATGGTTGGCAGATCAGGGTTTAAGAGAGATAATGAAAACACAAAATTTACTAAGAGTTACAAAAGAGGAAATTGTGGAGAGCCATGATCAATCATGTCCTGAAGACATGGCACATAGACGAATTAAATAATTTAAACAAAGATGTCAGATTTCAATCTCATCTATTCTCACTTGATAGAAAACCATAGCACTCAGTTCTGCGATTCTTTGAGACTTCATATGTTCCAGATGGAGAAATTAAAATGGAAAATACTTAGTGAATTCTAAAGACCAGATACAAAATACATCAAAATCCTTACAATAAAATCCATAGAAAAAAAAAAAAAAAAAAAAAAAAAAAAAAACTTGATGGTTTCTCTTTTAAATGCCACGTCCCTTCAGGATTTAGGTAAATGTGGATCTCCACAGATTTTTTTTCTTCATCTACTAATTGCTATACCTCTTGGGAAAGATAGTGAAGAGGTTTGCCACTGTCTTCTCCATGGTTTTAAATTCAAAGTTGTCATTCTTTTAGACTGGCAGGTAACCAAGGTTATAGAGCCTAGTCTATTTAATATATAATAATGGTTAGTCATGTTTAATAAAAAAAAAAATATTTCCTTCAGGACATGTGGGATCACGGCTCTCCAAAGATTCTTTTTCTTTATTATCTGTGAATTGCTACAAAATGATTTCAAAAAAAAGATAATGCTTTCTCATAGTTCTGAATGCAAAATTACCCTTCTCCTAGACTAAATGCCAACCAAGGCTAAAAAGCCTAATCTACTTTGTTATTTATCCCATATTTCCTATTCATGCTTAAATACAGCCTTTTTTAAATACTATGTCATTTCATGGTCCTCCATAACTTCCTTCCATACTGTTTATCAACTCAATGCAGGTTATTTAAAGCCAGAAAATACTTTTTAAATTGTAAGAATTTTTTAGATAATAATTTAGTGATAATAATTAACCCATAGCTGGGGGAAGAAGAGGTAAAGTCATACTCTTTCCCAAGGGTATCTGTATGTAAGTGAATATAACAAATCCAATAAGAATTGAAACTCAGCCATCTGATTAACAATTCCAAGCTGTTATCCATTACGCCACCTGCACACGCATACAGGTTTACAACATCCAGTATTCCCAAGCAGTCACCCATCTAGGCACTGACCAGGCTCAATGTTGCCTAACTTTGGTGATCATGCCGGAACCAGTGCTACAATACGATATGGCCATAAGCCATAGTTTAACTTGAAAAAAAAAAATCATTAAGAAACTATTCATTCAATTAGAATCAAATAAATGCAGTGATTAATCAGTTTTAGAGATTATTCTTGCTTACACAGAAATTTGCTTTTGCCATAAACTTCTTATCACAGAAATAATTTTTTTTTATATTCAGATAATCCATCTCGGTAAGATGGAGTTGGCCTGTCTCGTGCTAGGAAAAATTTGACATTTTAACATATCTAACTACAAATGCCTAACCTTATCAATAGCTACTGATGGTGGGACATATCCTGCCCAATTTCCTATACAGATATGACACGCAATAAATTTTGACCCTAATAAATTTCAACAAAAAGACAAAAATGATTCATAAAATCATTATAGAACAATATATATTATTTATTTTAGGATATTAAAACAAAAGTTAAAAATCGTTACACAATTACGATATGTTTAAACACTACTCCTTGGGTAATGGTAAATTACTGGCGAGTAAATGATTAAATTACTTACAAAAGCATTATGTATATATATATATATATATATATATATATAAAACAACAAAAAAAAAAACAATTTTTTTTTTCTTCCCTCTTTACATGACTATTGGGTAATTGATTTCTTATCAGTTGTTGATAAAAAAAAACTTTTTTTTTTTATCAGCATCTTTGTTCTATATTGCTGATGATTCTGTTTCTGATGAAGTGTCGGCCAAAAGACGCCTAAAATCCTGTTCTTAAACAAGATATTTTTTATTATTAAAATAGATAGAAAATTATGATCCTTGTCTTTAAAGTTATCTTGTCTTGGTGTGGCATTATGAAAAATCTGTTATCTCTCTCTCTATATATATATATATATATATATAGATACATACATACACACACACACACAATACTATACATCTGTTGTATATTTACTTTGAGTGATGATTGCAGATTTACAAGATCTTGCCCCAGTCCTTTCCCAAATTCTGTATTATATTAAAATACTGATTTTGGAAAGTTGGCTAGGCCAAGAACTTTTCACCATACCTCATATATATATATATATATATATATATAAGTAAATGCTTTTTTTTCTTTTTCCATTTCATATACCAAATAAGAAAGAAAAAAGAAAAAAAACGCAAAAACATAAAAGTTCGATAACGAAAGTAAAACAAAATTTTTTTTCATTTTTTGGAATTCATCCAGTTGATGAATAACATGTCTGAATTTGCGCAATTCAAAATTAAATGCCTCATCAAAAGAATTTTACATTTTGCCAGTTTACATCATTATCTTTGCAATGAAATAAAATTACAAAATAATAACTTTCTTTCAAAATGAAACTAACAAATTTAATTATCACTGAATAATTCAGGAGTTTTATCAAATCTAACTACGTAACTTATTTTAGCATCAAAACATGAAAAAGATAATTTCCACAATATTGTTTAATTTAAAACTAAATCAATGAAACTGAATGGAAAAGAATCGTTTCTAGTTGCTACCCTCAACAGCAACTATAAAATACACTGACAATACACAACAGAAAAAATAACTGCAGTCAATACTGGAGTCGACTTTTATAGTAAGACTACATAGTATAATCTCCTCACAAAGGTCATCTCCATGAAAGAAAAAATATGACTAAGAACTGTATAAATAAAGTCCCACGCAGTTGTGGTAGGAAATATAAAGGAGAGACTAGTCACTCTCTAATATCTAACCTGGAAAATATTTAAACAGTTTGTCAAAGTGAAACAACTAAGTCAGCATTTTTTTGATGAGTAATCAATTTCAATTAGGCATTTATTCATTCTCAGATTCTAAAATATTTGAAATATGAAATAACTTATCAATTTATTACAGAAATAGTTTTCATAAAAAGGAGTAAAAGAGCTTTTTCACTTGCTGGTCCATCTGACATCATCTACAGGCAATGCTACAATAAAGAACCAAACATACTACAGCAAAAAGGTAAAAAAGACAAACAAAATCTGGACACCCACTACTAATTACATCTCTCCCGTGCCTGTACTTAGCTAACATTGAAAAGAAAAAAAAAGAAAAAAAAAAAAAAAAAAAAAGAATCTCTACTACAATAGAGCCAGTACCAAATCAAATTTCCCCACCAAACCACAAATTCAAATTATTAAATTGCACCAAACAATGCAGTGCCTATAGAAAGACAAGCAGATGAGGTGCTACTTGGCAGATGCATGTAGTGCAGTTTTAACAAATCAAGTGTGGGAGTTTGCAAGACGGACAGCAATATGGTCAAGCAAGGTTTAGAGGGGGAGCAGTGGTTTCAGGGAGTCTGGTGAAAGGATGCAAAATGCCAAATATGTTTTATAAAAACTAACCACTCTAATACCATCCAAGCAACACTGATGACTGACTTTCATCCAAACTAGTGGCTGGATGGCTGGTATGTTAATACTAATATCCAGATATACCACTAATGGACTATAATACAAAACTTAATTATATATCTTTCCACCTGCAACACCTAATTTCACAGAGAAGCTGACAAATAATACAGTATCCATGATTTTTAATAAATTAACAAAACAGAAGTAGAATGATATAGAAATTAGTATAATAAAAAATTGAAATATAAGAATATGAGCAAAAAAAAAAAAAAAAAAAAAAAATGTATTTTTCTTGCTGATTTTTCCAATATATTAATCAAATTTATAAATATTAATGTTTGAATACAATCTGTAAATTACACTTTACATTCATATGTAATATGAATAGCTGTCATCCTGGGTATAATGATAAACTACATCCGGCAGCAAGGTCTCTGACTAAGAGGTTTTGAGAAGCATGGGACTATCTTAATTGCTGCTGTTCCTAGGTCACCCAGATTGAGGTTGGTAGCACCAGTTAGGGCCCCAACTATGGAAAGATAGTGAACCCCCAAACTGGGGTAAAAACATGAAAATATAGAAATACATGAAAAAAAAAAAAAAAAAAAAAAAAAAAAAAAAAAATTACCAGCCATAAATTTTCATAGTGAAAAAAACAACACAACACAAACAAACAAATTACAATGTACATTATTTAAATTGTTTGAACTGGTGTCATCTTTGTCATCTTCACAATATTTTACCTGGTGTGTATGCTGCACCTTTTTCCAATGTATATCACCTGAAGAAGGCCAGAGCATACAACGGATGAAACGTTGTGAATATGACAATAAAGATGAGGGCAACACTCCAAACCAAACAGTGTAAATAGTTACAATACCTCATCTCAGAAATATAGACTGATATAAAAATTGCCGGCAATAAATTGGAGGGAGGGGGAGAAAAGAAAAGAAAAATCACCAAAGTTCCCAAGAAAACGATATTTCAGCATTAAATGACCCATAAGGAGTTGACATGCCATTAAATAAACCAACCCAATGAATAGCTGAAAATCGAACAAAACTAACCTGTAAGTCGTTTCCAGTAAAAAGAGAAAATCTGCTGCTCAGAACGATATGACTCCAGTCATGATCCCGTGCATGTGTCGATGTACAAGTAACGGCAATCATTAAATAGGATTAAACAGCCCTCCCATTCAACCTACCAGTTGAAAGTAGGCAGCTCGCGTACTAGCTAATTACCATAAATAAATCCTTACAAGTTTCTTAGCTGACCATCAGTATAAATAAAGCATAAGTGAGTCTGCAAATCTATTTAGTAGTATCTTTGATTTCTCTATGACAATGTAAATTGACTTTCTTCCGCATCAAGTTTTTTTTTTCCTCATACATTATTACGTAGACAAAACAATGAAACAATTCGTCAGATAGAATTTCAAGCCAAATAAGCTGGGGTTTAAATCTTAAAAATTTATTTCATAATATAAAACACAATGTGACTAGGTTGCAGTGCCAGTAAATAATTTATTGGTAATGTAACGTGATCTCCCCTATTTGAAGTAATGAGATATTCTGTTAAAAAAAAACAAAGATTTCTTTGTTAATTGATTATCATATTTTTAGTTTAATATTCAGACAGTATTGAATATAGACAACAAAAAGCAAAAAAAAAAAAAAAAAAAAAAAAATCATGATTTTGATATTTCATTAGTACAATTCAGTTAGAAAAGTATTTAAATATTTGTATGGCTTTTTGGTAATACAGGAAAACTATTTACTTGTATATTAACCATAAAAATGATGCAATCACTTTTTATATGGATAAATTATTTTAAAAAACTTTAAATATATATATATATATATATATATATATATATAGATATAGATATAGATATAGATATAGATATAGATATAGATATAGATATGGTTTACAAACACAAATCTTTCTCAGTCTCTCAAAACATCCATATCTGCTCAGTTTGGGGCCCCAACGTAAACAAAGCAATTTCTACTCAAATATGGGTATCTACTAAAAATAATGTTTAAGTAATAAAATCTGACAGATTAACAAAATAAAAAAAAAAAAAAAAAAAAAAAACATAACTTCTTTAGTCAGTTGATTTTGTTCAGCAGCATATCAACATCTCTATGGGTTATTTAATGTCAAAATCTAAATATTTGAACACTATTTTAAGGCTTCAACTAAGTATATTTTGAATGCAACTGCATGCCTTCAACTAAAGGCAAAATAATTGTTGGCCATTCTACTATAAATATGTATTTTTATACTATCATAGTGTTTTTTTTTGGGGGGGGGTGAGTTCACCATTTGGCCATAGCTGGGACCCTAACAGGTCCTACCACCCCAGATCAGGTGGACCTGGGAACAGCAGCAATTAAATTTAGTTCTATGCTCATCAAAACCTTCCGATCTCAGGCCTTGCTGCTGGACATAGTATATCATCATACCCAGGAAAATGCTATTTTAGAAGTTGCTTTGTTTGCATTAGGATATAAAATTAAGCATATATGAATGTTTGAAGAATCTAAGAAAAATTTGTGTTCATAAGGCTCTATTTAACTTTGATCAGTGATGCACTTCATGGCCGAGTCAGTATAAGCACGTGCAGATACACATATTGGATGAATTTTTACTAAACGACATGCACAAGTGAATAGCTTTAAAGAAGTCAATTGCCTGTGTGCCCTGCAATGCACACAATCTCCATCATAGCACCACACACTGTATTGGTGCACTGTGTGCTACATGTCAAATGATGCTAAAATTGCAGGCTTGTTTGCAGGGATAGGAGTTTGCCATCTTCTAGCTGAATGGTGAGAGTTGGCTCATAAGCTCATCCACCCTTTGCCAACACTCTCCAAACTGATTTAGATTAAGAATTTTTCTTCTCCTAGATTGATTGCCAACCAACGTTATAGGTCCCACTCTGTCCTATTTACTCATCTGCTAGGTGGGGGAGAAGGGATGGATGGATTCATACCCTCCCTCCCGCCCCCCCCCAAAAAGGTATTTCTGCATAACTGAATGTAACGGGCTCAAATAGAATTCAAACTCAGCTCTTCAATTTATCATTCAAAGCCAATATCCATTAATATCAGCATAGAGATTTTGATAAACCATAAAAATATGGTACCAAATTTATCTTGGTAGCTCAATTAGCAAATGTGTTAGAACTACTTGCATTATTTACATTATTCAGACCGTTATCCTCATCTTCATTGCAATATTCACAACGTTTCGGCCATTGTATGTTCCAGCCTTCTTCAGGTGATTGGAATTTCAAACCGTACCCTTTATTTCGTCCACCATGGTAGATTGTTCTAGTTCCACATGCCATGCCTCTTCCAGATGGCTCCCTTTAACTCTCCAAGTTTTGGTTCACCACTGCTGTAGCCTGGTATTGAACTCACGACTCTCTGGATCTAACCAACATCCTTATCCACTGGGCCATATGTCCATAAAGAAGACTGGAGCATACAACAGCTGAAACATTGTGAATATAGCAATGAAGATGAGGATAATAGTCCGAATAATGTAAATAATGCAAGTAATCATAATATCTCATCTCAGAGATATAGACAGATGTTAGGACTATTGAAACTTCATAAAAACTATTGGATAAAAAGCCAATTTTAACCATGTACAACTGAAGATGCAGGTTTCAAACAAGTCAAAATTCATTATAAATATAATGCCATATCGGAAGTCTTGAATTAAAAGAAATATAATGCTAATGGAATCAATAATTCTTAGATCAGACCAACCTAAACATTGGAAAGATTTTATTCTCAAAAACAAAATTATAAAAATATGAGCAAATTTGTCTGATCATATTAAGTTTCATTTCAGTCGATTAACTATTAAAGGAGATTTATTAATCCTTGCACCTTCCTTTATTTCAGAGCACAACAAAGATGAAGCTAATTTCTTTTTCAATACAAATTGGGTATCCTTTATCTGAAATTCCAAAATCAAAAAAATTCCAAAAACCAGAAGTTCTTCAAGTGCTGACATGACTTGGCACAAATGGAAAATTTCAGAAAGTACTGGTTCCTCGGTGATGGGCAGCTGTTGTAAGTAACCTCATCTAACCTGGGAGGGGATTCCTCAGTTATGTAGCCTAAGTTGATGCCAGTTTTTTGTTAGTGATTGTCACAGCAACACCTTTGTTCATGGATTATTTACCAGGTATTTCATACTCAGTAAAGATATTATTCAACATGTCAAAATGTTCTGCCTTTATATATCATTTTAAATAGTGATCACATTTTTTTTTTTTTTTTTTGTACACGTACAGAAAGTACAAAACATTATTTTTACATTAAATCTTAATTTCACCACTTAAAAATCTGTGTGAGCATTACATGACTAACATCATTACCTGTTACTACATATACACAAAATTTATCAAATTTTAAATAAAAATACCTTCAGGATGTTAAGACTACCTTCAAGGTATACGATAAGCTGTATTAGGAAATATAAAGGGATAATCATGTTTAAGCTTAGGTTCTATTCCCAAGGTGCCCCATTTTATAGATGCTATATACAAATTAAATAATCTGTATTCTAAAATCTGAAAAAAAAAAAAAAAAAAAAAAATCTGAAAATCAAAGCACTTCAAGTCCACAGAATTCTGGATAAAAGAACCTCAATAAAAAAAAACATAATAAAAACAGTCATAAGCACAATTTGACAGTAGGACAAAAACCGGCCAAAAGTATAAAATATTGAAAAAAGCATCCATTGGCGGTCAATGTCTGAAACTAATTTTTTGATAAGACATTCATCAAAACAACTCTTTTCACTGTAATATCAATACCTTTTGTAATAGACGTATTTTATTTTGGAAAATTTTGTGAAAATATATAAACTTTCCACTAGTCAAAAACTAATGACTACAAAACTTGGAAATTTGTTTTACAAAAGGAAAACAATTTATAATTATGCTCAGTTTCCTCAGTTTTAAATGAATAGAAAAAAACTTGCTGGACATTGTGAATGGTTCTCCTACACATCTAATAACAGTGATTTGCCAACTGAATTTCCTCATATAAATCTCTGATATGACTTGTATTTTTGTAACAGTACACATCCAGCTATCACTTGAAACTGGCATTACATCAAAGTCCTACTTGAAAACAAATGTTGATTCCACTTGAGCAATATCATCTGACAAAGGCCATCAGAAATAATTTCTGCTCTTTGTTGGTGCTAAAAACTTTATCACAGAACTGAATGGTGATGCATTATCAATGACTTGGCCAATGTAAAATGTGGAATCATAATATACTGCAACCCATTAATATTGGTGCTCATAACTGAAAGTTACCCAAGATGGTTCATCATCATCACAACTGCTAGAGTTGTTTAAATGATCAGAATCACTGAGTGCCTTTTCTTTCTTTTGTCATAGAGGTGGAGATGAATCAACTGATTTTCCTGCCATCAAATAGATGCAAAGAGCAGCTTCCAGCTAAGATTTACTTCCATTGGTGTTGATCTTGATATCCAAGTTGATCTTTCAGTTCTTCCAAAAACCACTGCTTGTTGTACATCTTTAATAGACTTCACAGGACCACCATGCTTGACGACAGAGTTAATGATTCTCCGTTTCACATTAGCAGCTTCACGCTTTTTTTTCCCCTTCTTTTGCCGCTCATTTTTAGCAATCCTTTCCTGTACATGAACTTTCAAAAGTACATGTTGCTTGTGTCTTTGTCCCAGATGTTTCACATGCTTTCTTGAAGTACCAAAAACTGATTTCCCGCTCAGTTGCTGATTTTGATTCCAGCTGTAATCTGGTTGCACTTGAGCATGATTGATAGGAAAGTGATGCAGTTTTGTTTGTTTTTTGGGGGATTTTTTTGTCAGTTCCACCCTTTCAAACATCATTAACATATAAATTTGAGATTTTGAGGGTGTTTGAGAAAATATTTTACACTAAAAATAAAAGTTCCTGAAGATATTACTTGAGTAAAAAAAAAATTTCAATTCAAATTCAACATTGAACATAGTGAAAATTCATCATGAACTTTAGCTTTTTGCTAAAGTTCATGATGAATAATAAAGCTCAAAAAAACATTTCAGTTGAGATTTGGTACTTAAAGAATTTAAAATAATTTCTTTCATATTTGACACACACACACAAAAAAAAAAAAAAAAAATATATATATACGTCTAATATTTATTTTTAAAATATATACTTGCAATTTTTCATTGCAATTCTGAAATTCCTCCAATAAGGGATTTTTCTATTAAATGAAAATGTGTTTTAAGAATTGAATTGAAAAATGTAAAGTTTAACTACCATTTTCAAGTGTTAACACTAGAAGGCTACTATGGTTAGGACAACTCACAAGTTACCATGCATGAATAAACGTTATTTTTCATGCTATAAGTGAAAAATAAGTATTATTTTTACAGAATCCAATCAGTTAATAAACCCTAAATTTTAGTTATTTACTTTGAAACAAAAGACAAATACTGGATTTTTAAATTTGTTATTTTCATTTGTCTTCAAGAATCGAGGTTCAGTGAGTGACCATGGCAATATTTTAAAAATAAAGTTAAAAACCTTATTTAAATACAGAAAATTGATTTGTTTACTTTGTTTCTCTTCATTTTTATAACTTGGAAATAAATTTTGGAATAATCAAAATTAATTGCAAAATGCAGCGAAAGTCAGCCATGAAATAAAAATAATTGTTTGTACAGAAAGTAAAAACCTACACACATCAAAATGTCTTTAAATTAAGTGTTGGCAGAAGAATTATCATTGAACTTTTAAAAGGTAAGCTTAAATAACAATGCAATACTTAAATGCAACAATCAATTTTGAGTTCTTCTGTAGTTTATTGTTGCCTATCGCATACGACAGCAGTATGCATCACAAAAAGAAAACTGCCAACAGGACAAGATTGTAATCAAAAGAGTCAAGGCTGCAGCAAGGAAAAGAAAGTTGCATGCAAATGAAGACCCAAATCAAACAGCAGCCAGGAGGGCTTCCAATGCTGATAATATGCAAAGACTTAGGGACTATCAAACTTCTGAACATGCCAAAGACCCAATCAAGAAGCCCTCCACAGGAGCTTACCTTAACCCATTACCTGTCAAGAGCCCCATTTGGGGGATCTGTTAAAATTAAACTCACTACATGTTGTTTCTTGTATTTATATTGAATTGCTTACATACATTGCATTTGCACAGGTATATTTTACAACATTTAACCTTTAAAGTTTTTATTATTAGCCGTAAGAAGACACTTTCTGTCATAATTTTACATTTGAGCAGAAAAATAATGACTATTTTAAAAAGTATTTTTTTATTATTTCTAATCAATATTATTTTTTGAGGTTTTATACACGTATATATTTGATGTTCTAGTTTCTATAAAAATGACAATGGTAACTACTGAAATTAAACATAAGAAATAAATAAATTCCTAAACACCTGTCTGGGCCAAAAAATGCGCATTAAAAAAATTTGGCAGTTAATGGGTTAAATGCAGCTTAATATGGCGGCTTTTAAGCTGGTGTGTGTGTGTGTGTGTGTGTGTGTGTGTGTGTGTGTGTGTGTGTGTGTGTGTATATTTTAAATAAAAACAGACCACTTTAAGGTTCCATGTAATAAATTATTTCACCACAGCCCTTTTAAAGGACTGCGGATCACCAGACTTTACTTCCAAAAGGTTGAAACAAAAAAAAAAAGTCTGTTTTTACTTAAATTATTTTAAATTATTTTTATTTAAATTATTTGCTCTGGATTTACATTGAGCTCTCTGGATTTTATCCTCCTTGGGTCTACTCATACGGATTACCTAGTTTTCCATAAACGATATATATATATATATATATTATAAAATTGTGTATTTGGCCAGCATATCCTCTTCTATATGGTTCATTAAAGACAACTAACAAGTTACTGTGATTAAGCTTTTTTTTTTATTCAATTTTTCTTGTGTTCATATGGGTTTTCTTTTTTGGGCATAAAGTGTGTAAAAATTGCCCAAATGCTTTGACTGTTCTTTTAGCTATTATCAAGGGTGATTTTTTTTTTTTTTTTTTTTTTTATTGTTAACTGAATGTATAGGTTTTTATATATGTGTCTGGAGTTGAAGGAATTTTTTTCTTTTCCAAACATGGTCAACACATTGTTCATAGTTGATACTCTCAATAACATCAACTATGAACATGGCCACAATGTACTGACTGTGTTTGGAAAATAAAATATTATTATAACTTTAGATACATACATAAAAACACACTCGGTTAAAAGTAGAATAAAAATAAAATAAAAAAAAGATATATTAGGAAACCAGTTAATTACTTCAACTATATTTTTTTGTTATAAGTTGCATTTTGTAGATATCGAAACATAACCCTAATTTTTTTTTATATATAGTAATCCTAAATATGTTATTTTTTTATAAACATTTTGAATTCTACATTTGGTTGGACTAGCAAAACTTAATGAATTACAAAAATATTTTATGCGCAAAAAGTGTGTCCCAAAATAGGAAAGATTGCAAAACATTAATCCCCAGTCATAATAAAATTGCTTCATCAACCAATTCTTTTTTTTCTTTTGCTCGACATGTTTTTTGGGGTGCCCAGTTAAACCAATAGGTTTTTCATTTTTAAAATATATAAATTATAAATTTCGAAAACTGGTGTAAATTATATAACAGATTAAAATTAAACAAAACCATAAATTTCTTCATATACGGCAACCTTATTTGATTCAGATAGAATTTTCTAATCTGGTGTATCATGATAATTTCATATCATTAATTACTTGTTCTTCCTTTGATTATTAATTAAATTTTTCATTGAAGTATTTAATTTTATATGCCGCTTAAATTATATTATTCATAGCAAAGAATATTTCTCATTTCAATTCAAAATTCTTCTTTTCTAGATATTGAGTGAAACCATTAATGAATGTTATTAAGTAAATTCTTAATTGAATTATTTCTCTTTATAGACATTTTCAATTCTCTATTTGACTTGATTAACAAAACTTAATGACTCATAAATAAAATTAATTTTTAAAAGTGTGCCCTCAATGTCAAAATGTTTAGGAAAGTTCTGGCTTAAAAGGATATTTGAAAAATTTTAATTTCTGAAAGGAAATACTCATTCTACAAGAGAACATACCTAAGCACATCATTTTTGACTAGTATTTACTTTCATCTTTTATTAAATATAGCATTGTCATATATGATCATTAATTTTTCACTAGTATTTACATTCATCTTCATTTTTTTTTTTTATTAGTTCAAACATTGTGAGTCATTATTATTAATTTTTGACTAGCATTCTAATTTACTTTGCTCAGTCAACAAAATTTACAAGGGATGGGAAAGAAGCGTGTAGCCTGTTACTGTATTTTGGCCAGAATCTTCTCCTGGTATACTGCTCACTATATTTGATTAATAATGAAGACATTAAATAAAGTGCAGTGACAAAGGATGGAGATTATGAATTGCAATCTTCTCTTTCCCATAGATAACATCTCTGAGGTTTTAATTTCCATCATTGTCCTAACTGTTGTGTGCCGTCAGTATTCACAATTGAATGGTTGGAAGAGCTTTTTGAAGTAAATTATTTATTGTTCTTTATTTATTAATTAAATTTTTAATTATCACATTTTATACAAATTTTGAATTCTCTATTTGTGTTTTCTAACAAATCTTAAGTAATGCGTCACAAAAAGATTTTATTTTCAAAATAAGTCACAAAATTCATAAAATTTGGGAAATCTCTGGGTTAAGATAGATTAATCTAAAATCCCAGTAAAGAGTTTAAAATATTTAAACAATTTTTTTTTTATAAAATATTGCAAATGACCTAACTTAAAACCAAAACCAGAACTTTCCGAACTGGTGCGTTGAAACACTTTAATAGGTCACTGATAATATTCATTCTTTAATTATTAATCAAATTCTTCATTGAATTTTTATCTTTTTATAGACATTTACAATTATATATTTAGATTGGCTTACAAAACTAAATGTAGCATAAAAATGTGTGACACAAAAAAAAAAAAAAAAAAAAAAATCAGGAAGCTCTGACGCAGAACCAGTAAATCACTAGTCATAAAATTGATTCAAACAACTTTTTGTCATTAGTTGTGTGTGAAATCTGTTTAGGAGGTGTCCAATTAGGGTAACACATATTTCAGTCTTAAGAGATTTAAATAAGAATTTTTTTTAAATAATATAAATTATATAACAGGAAAATTAAAACCCAAAATAGCATAGAACTTATAGTTACATCTAGCCATTTCAACTGTAAAATGACGAAACCTTGCCGACAATCCAATACTGCCCATAAATATGTAAAGTCTAGGTACCAAAGAGGAAAGCTCATCAGAACAATTACTATGAAAATATTTATAGAAAAGGCAGAGGGAAGCTATATTATGGCTTAAATTCATAAAGTCTAGGTACCAAAGAGGAAAGCTCATCAGAACAATTAACATGAAAATATTTATAGAAAAGGCACAAGGAAAGTAAAGTGATGCTGGGGTAAATATATAAATATACAAATCTTAATATTCCTATCATGGTACCCAGACTGATAAGGGCAAACACATGTATCACAACTAAATGTGCACAATATGGAGTCCAGTTAGAAATAGCTTTGGGTCAGGTAACCAAGCCCACTCAAACAGTCTCCTATTAAGGGTACATCTAAGTATCAAAAGACAAACATGTTAACACACGTGTTTCTACAATATGAAAGAAAAGATGATGATACAACAAAGTGTAAAATTTATTAATGACATTTTTCACCAAAACGCTTTCTTTGGCTTCCTCAGGTTAGAATGAAAGAAAACCAAAACTATGTGAATACAGTTTTGTCTTACAGTTTGAAAAATAACTTAGGGCTTATGAGGATAAGTGGGAACCATAAATCAAATTAAATTACCTTATCACCTCCAATGTCCAGACTCAAGAGAGCGTATGTCCCCTTGTTTATTTGTTTTATCTGTGTTAGAGACTGTTTTTGTTGATTTTAAATCTAGATAGTATTTTTTTTTTATTTGGTAACTACCAATTTTTTAGTTCATATTGCAATAATCTTATCCATTGACTCAATACACATTAATGGACCAATATCCGTATTAAACTTACTATTAAATACTTGCTCCCATGAAACCCAGAAATTAAAAAAAACAACCATATTGAACAGTTTGTAACTTTTTGTACCTGATGATTGGCAAAGCCATGAAATTCTTAGTCATACTGTAAATATAGGTAGACGCATAATTATTAATGTTGAAACAAAGATAGTGGATTCAACTGATCTGATTTTTAAAGTTAAAAGCTCTACATGTTATTTTCCTTTTATTTTTTTCACACATGTATTAAGCACATTTTAATATTAATATTTCCTAGTCTGATTCAACTCTGATCATTAACTTTTTATGTATTATAGATATTATATATATGGATATATGGTAATAGAATTACAACATATCACACATATAGTGCAGGTGTTAACAGAACTGTGCTCACTGTAATAAAAAACAACAAAAATATATTGAATTCAGCACCTGAAGTTTGTAACATGCATGAAACTGAGTTGTGCTAGAGGTGCAAGATACTGTGCGTGCGTGTGTGTGAGTGTGTGTGTGTGTATATATATATTATATATACACACACACACGGTGATAAGGTAATCTAATTTGATTAATGGTCCCCACTTATCCTCAGAGATCCCAAGACATTTTCCTCAGTTTCATTCTAACCTGAGGAAGCCAAAGAGAGCTGTCACTCTTGGCAAAACACACCATTAATAAATTTTCCACTTTCTCATCATCTTCACATGTTAACACATCCAATCATTTATGATCAGAAGTTACAAAAGCTATGTTGCATCAGGGCATATATTATTATGCCCTTTTGCTCCTCAGGGAACTTTAAGCTATCAAACTGTTAAAGGCTCTCATTTTGCAACTGTCCAGTTGCTTCTCCATCTCTCTAATTCATTGTCACATTTCCAGATAACCCTCTTGGCCATACTGTCTTCCTTTTACCCTGAAAGTTTCAGGTCAGGGCTTGGGGGATGCTGCCAGATGCTAAGTTTCCTGAGTGTGTTCTATCCAACTCAATTTCCTCTTCACGATCAGCATCTCTTCTCTTCACCACAATACATCACGAGTTATTTTGCTATGCTACTTGATGTCAAAAATGTGTCATAGGCAATTGTTGATAAACGTCTGCAAAACTCTGCTCGTTCTCCATGTCTCAGGCCCAATTTGATGTTATACTTAAACATGCAAATTTTTGTGGTTGTATAGACTTCCCTGGAATTCTCAATGTGCTTCAGCATAACAAAGGCGATTTGTGACCTGCCAATACACACTATGATGTCTCAGTCAGTACCTCTCTTCCTATAAACCACACTTTACAAATAGACAAAGGACTCAATCATGGATTTAACTTAGATAAAATGCATATGATTTTATCATTAATGTCCAAGACATCTCCCCATCAGGTTTAACATCAAATTATAAGACATGATTTTCATCTTCCAGTCCAATAATCTATCCAAACTTTCTATGAAATTGAATTAATAATATAGGAGATAAATAATAATTCATGCTTCTTTTTGAATCCTATTTGCCTAAAAAAAAAAAAAAAAAAAAAATTATGGCTATAGCATGCTGAAACTCTACAATCACTGAAATTAAGCAACGTTGAGGCTGGTCAGTAACTAAATGGATGATTAAATGCTTTTTTTTGCTTTTTCTGGTTTTAAATAACCTGCAAAGGGTTGATAAGCCATAGAAAATGAGTCAATCAATCAAATGATTAGCTACACAGGCATGTCTTTTAGATTTGTTTATATTCTCTGGAATATCAAAATATATATATATATAAAAAAACAACATCGGCCACAAAGAGTGGGATCAGTGTATATATTGAATGTAATATAGAACTGATCACCCACTTTATATTCATATTCTTGTTTATCTATTAAATTTTGATTAGGTATGAATCCACCTCTTCTTCCCCTCAACTATGGGTTAAATTGTAAGATTTGTATCACCAAACCATTATCTGAAAAAAAAAAAAAAAAAAAAAAAAAAAAAAAAATTTCCCAATCTAAAAATAATAAAAATAATTTTTGGTTTTAAATAACCTGCAAAAGGTTGATAAGCCATAGAAAATGAATCAATCAATTGATGTCTGTTTGCTTTGGAGGCAGGATATCTATTAGAAAAAATAAATAAATATTACTTGAAATGTTTACAGACAAAGAACAGTTAAGCAAAGTTTCCATAAACAAAAGGACTCCCAAAATTGGACCAGTGTTATCCGAGACAGGATCATTTCAAAAATTTTCCACTGAAAATTCTCCCTCTTATAATTGTTATTCATAAATTCATTTCTACATCTCAGACAAATACAAATGAAAAATCTTTTTTTTTTTTCTTACACTTGCCTCTTGAATAAGCAGTGCTACAATTATTAAAATTTTGAAATTAAAAGAGCCCCCATCCACACTTTATTTGAACTCCCAACCATTTATTAAAATTCCATTACAGCAAATAATGAATATCATTAAAAAAAAAAAAAAAAAAAAAAAAAAAAAAATTAATCACAATTGCATATTAGTGTTCTAACCAATTGAGTACCTCCCCTTTTATTTTAACCCCCACCCACACTTTTATTTGATACTCTCTTACTCAAGTTCAACTGTGTAGTGTAGAGCTACTACCTCACCACATAAGGTGTTGCTACTACGGTTTCCATAACAAGTAGCTTTCTCACAAGATGGACTTGCTAGTCCCATACCCAACTGGTTTTTAATTCAGTTGCCCTTCTTAGATTAGTTGCAAAACAAGGCTGAAAACCCAGTCAACCCAACTATTTAACCCATAGCTGGAGAGAGGAGAGATGGATTTATACCTTTCCAAATAGTATTTGTATGAAAGTGAATCTAATAAAAACTAATGATTAGCAGCTTGGAAGATGAAATCGGAAAGCAGTGTTTGAATTCCTGTTGATTCAAACTCAGCAACAACTTCTCCTGAGCGGCTAACCCTGACACCAGCTGCACATCCACCTTATTTGCTACCCACCTCCATTTATTTAAGAAGCAAAAGTACTTACATTATCAAGCAAATGTCATTTGTCAAAGTTCATCAGAAGATGAAACATGTCAATAAAGAAAATTTTTTTTCTTTTGTCTTTATTCAGTCTTTTTATAGATTATATCTGACTTTGTAAACATATCTTCACTAGGATCCTTACCACCACTTCCAAGACAATCAGAGATATAATTAAGTAAAATAGATCCAACACCATATCAGATGCTGGGACTTATCAAATAAAGTGCTTGCAATGTAAATAAACTTACATTGGTGAGATGTCTCAAAGTTTAAAAGCCTGCATCTATGAATACAAGAGAGAGGCGCCTATGTTGGGACAACCATTTAAACTCACTTGTAATACACAGGAACAACACTGGTCATAACTTTAATTTTACAAATGCCACTCTAATTAAAAAAGAACATAATCCTATACATAGGAAATACTTCTAAGGGAAACTGATAAATCTCTTGCTATCTATAAATATACATCAAACACATTGTATTATTTCACCAACTTTTATTAAATTCATTTTTAAAGAATCTAACATTTCTCTTGCTGTCTGGTAATGGCACGTATATGACAGTTCCCAATCTAACATATATTTAACTACCAGAACCAATGATGACATAAAAATGTCCCCAAATCAACATCCAAACATAAAATCTACTAAACACACCCACATATCTACATTAACATCTGAATCCCACAGTAACAAACTAAAATTATGATACACTTACATATATAAATTATATACACAAAGACTGCTTGACAAGTCAAATGCTAATGAAGTCTGCTTAACCAAAGAAAGTCAAACACAAAAATAAAAATACCAGAAAATATTTTTCATACTTCATTCTCTAATGACGCTTTAATAAAAGCAAAACATGTTAGATTGATAAATGTTACCTATTTGGGGTTTTTTTTATCCTATCACATATGAGACTGTGTGGGTAAAATAATGGTTATTAGTGCTGGAAGCAAATTCAACAAATAGAGTTCAAATTCTAGCCAAGTCAGACATGAATTCATCTCCCACCCTCCAGGAAAGAGAGAGAATATGAAAAAAAAAAAAAAAAACACTATTAAGACAAGAGAATAAAAGAACAAGAAGTAAGGCAGAAGATAATGATTGACATTGCATTTAAATTTTTGAAGATCAAAGGCAATAAAGCCACTAGGACGCAAAGGGTTACCGAGTGTCAGAGAATATGAGAAAAACACTTTTAAGGAGAGAGGACAATAAAAGAGCAAAAATTAAGACAGGAAATAACAACTGACATTGCATTTAAATTTTTTAAGATCAAAGTTCACAGAAGCAAGATGCCAGAAGAGAGTACCACGAGCAAGAAGTGCAATAGAAGAAACTGTTAGCATAGAACTTACATTTACATCTAGCGGCCATCTCAAATGGCAACTAGTCATATAAAAGATTTGTCTGCTTTATCTCATATCCAAGAACTTAATTTCTTCTTTGCTGATTGCTTCCTTTATGAGGATGGTGTAGATGACTAAATTCATCGCCAATGTGCAGGTTCTCAACTAGAAGCTTCACCAAAACCTGCTCTCATCATCTATTCCCTATCACTGTTTGTAGGGGATGAAAAACAATCAGAGTAGAAGAAAGAGCCAATGGTGTGAATTTGTTTAAGGAAAGCCTCAACTTGCTACAAAGTGACTCACACACTTGATTTCATGATCTTCCTCTGTGTGGAACATATATAAAGAGACATGCAGAATTCAGTTATGAAAATGCAACAGACTGCCAGTGACCGTTATAATTTCGAGAGACACCTTCTTTATCATGTCTGTCATGTGTAGCCCTCTTCATCTGCTCGTTCAACAGTTGAGATCTGTCTAAAAGATTAAAATTACAACTAAAGGAAAAGTTTGTCTATATCTCCGAGATGAGGTATTATGATTATTGACATTATTCCGACTGTTTTAGTTCCACATGCCTAGTGGCAATGAAGAGGCGAGTAACAGTTTATCCCAGTGGATGAAATAAAAGGTTCTGTTCAAAATTCCAAACACCTGAAGAAGGCTAAAGCATACAACAGCCGAAACATTGTGAATATGGCAATGAAGATGAGGATAACTGTCCAAATAATATAAATAAAGTAAAAGCATAAGAATCCTGTTAACATCAATGACTGAAAGGTAAAAATGACTAAATACTTAGTTGTTTTTACCCATACACAGGCATCCAACCAATTACCAGAAGTATGTCAGATCCCCTATATAGCAGTGAATGCTGGACAATCTCCTAACAGATAAAGAAACTCAAAGTAACAAAGATGTGGTTCTACAGAGAGAATATTGTGTACCTCAGCACTGAAGACATTTGATGGTGACAAGAAAATACAAAGAAACTGTTGGTAACCAGAAAGACAGCTGAAATCTTGGTGACACATAATGAGGAGAGAAACATTAGAGAATCTAACACTCACAAGGCATATTGAATGCCAAAGAAATAGGGGAAAACAGAAAGCACATTTTCTTTATTAAGTTTTATTGATAGCACAAACCAATAGATGAAAAAAAAAAAAAAGGAGTCTATTTCAAACACGGGCCTACTAAAAATAACATTTGAAGTAATAAATATAATAATTAATATATAATTGAATAGAATCTAATTGCAATATTTTTTTTCAAGAATGAAGTCAATAAGCAAAAATGAAAATTATTTATGACTCAACCTAATATGCGTGTAAAAATTCAGATATAATGAAAAAGATATCTATAAAAAGACAATATAAAAAAAAAAAAAAAAAAAAAAAAAAAAAAAAAAAAAAAAAGAAAAACTTATCTTAGCCAATGCATTTCATCCCCAGATGGACTTTATGAAGGCAAATATAAGGATTTTATTTACAAGTAGTTACAAACAGAAGTAAAAATGTTGTTAGTTTTTACAGAATTTTTAAATTTAAGAACGCCCAAAAATATACATCAGGTTAACTGAAAGTCAAGGTAAACTATGACGGATGCTAAGTGATGTAATTTAATGTCTAATAAACAACAGTAAGTAAATGATGTTATTGTTGTTGATTTTTTTTTAATCCTAAAAAACGAATGGCATTTTTTATTTGTTTCTAAATAATTGTTACAAAACAAAATCCTTACATGTGTCTTGATAAAGTCCATCAGAGGACGATACATGTCAGCTAAGAAAAGTTTGCCTTCTACCGTTTATATATATATATTAGATAGATAGATAGAGAGAATGAGAAAAGGTAATAAATCCATTACTTTATAATCCAAGAGGATCCCAGTAATATAAAATCTTAAAACCGATCCACAAAAAAGAGCTTAGTGCATTTATTATACAGGGCAATTAAATAGTAGTAAACTATAAAATCCCCAATTATTAGGTTGGTGCAAAAATAATGTCGTTTTCTCACATAGTAACATATGTGAGAAAACGACATTATTTTTGCACCAACCTAATCCCTTATATGGGGTAATTTGGGATTTTTGGTTCGCCCCCAAAATTGATGTAATGTGATATTATCTCAATGATAATAGTAATAATATTACCTGATATGAGGTAATTTGAGATTTCTTAGTTTATTACTATAAACTGGCAACAGTAGTAAATCTTTCTCTTGCTGGTCACAGAGTATCTCCTAGAAGTTGAGCCTAACAATTTGCAAAACATTGTCATAAGAAATGAACTTTAAACCTCATTTAAAATATAATTTTAAAGTACGTGATATTTATGGGTACAAGTGCTCAATATTCAGAATAGATTGTGTGTGTAAATGTAAGACTGGACACTGTGGTCAGCACCAAGTGGCAATAGTCTGTCTCGTATTATGCCCTTGAACATTGAATTTAAGCATGAAAGACTGTCGCCACTCAGTGCCAACTATTCATTTTGAACAATAAGAAATATTAAAAAATTAAAATTTTCAAACACACTGGGTTGTATATTAATATATCTTTATTTTTGTTTCAATTAGGTTCCTGGACTAGTTTCGGCCAGCATAGCCATCATCAGGAGAAAAAAAATCCTTGCTTGTTAGTAGCAATGAACTACAGGAGGGAATGACTGTTTCTGAAGAAAAGGAACTTTCAATATCTGTCTATATTTCTGAGATGAGGTATTATTTACATTATTCGGACTATTGTCCTCATCTTAGTCACCATATGGCACAGTGGATAAAGGCGTTAGATCCAGTGACAGGACCCAAAGAGTGTGAGTTCAATACCTGGTTAAGGCAGTGGAGAACTTTCAGAGGGGAATTAACAGGAGAGAACTGACATCCATTAAACATGGCATGTGAAACTAGAACAGTCTACCCCATTGAGCGAAATAAAGGGTTCACAGTTCAACATTCCAACCACCTGAAGAAAACCAGAGCATACAATGGCCGAAACGTTGTAATAAATATGGTGACAAAGATGAGGAAAATAGACTGAATAATGTAAATAAACGTAACTTTATCTGTAATTTTCATTAATTGTGGTCAGTTCTTGTGTTGGTCAATATATATACATATATATATTTCACATTTCCTTAAAAGTGACTGACAAAATACTTATGGTAAGTTTTTTGGGGTTTTTTTTTTTTATTGTATTTTTCTTGTATGCAAACAAGACATTTCTTTTGGGGATTTCAGGTGGAGAGAAACTGTCCTTGATTGTTCATCCCAAGTGATTTTTTTTTTTTTTAGGTAATCTATTAGCTATTACCAAAGATTTTGATAGCGTTATTGTTAACAGTAAGTCACAGAAAGTCAGATATAGTTTTAATTCTTGAATACAGCCAATATTAATCATATTCCTTGTTGATGTTGTTAAAGGTTGTTTCTGTTTTTGTCTGTGATGATAAGGCTTCAATTATTTTTGGATGCTTTTTACAGTTAGAGGTTTGTATCATTTGTGTTCTCAACAAATATATATGTGTGTGTGTGTATATATATATATATATATATATTGTGTGTATTTAGGCAGCATCTTTTCATTCATACACGTTTCATTAAATAATATAGACAAGTGTTGTCTATTTTATGTAAATTTTTTTCGTAACTTCTGATAAGTTTAATATCTTCTAGCGTCTTATATGCGCGTGTTTATCGTTGGTTAGAAATCTTCTATGTAAACATTGACAGACTATCATCACTGTCGTGTCCGTATATTGCTTAATATATTGTAATTGAGATCTTTGATAATGGCTTAAGTAAGCCGAAAGTTTAGATTGTATTAAAAAAATATGGATCACTACTGTGAATTTCTTTCTTCTTTCAACAATCATGTTATTAAACTTATCAGAAGTTACGAAAAAAATTGACATAAAATAAATAGACAACACTTGTCTATATTATTTAATGAAACGTATATATATATAAATTAAAAAACCGACAACCTTAAGGGCCTATTGCTTATATTTTATTTCCCCAGGAAAATGTTTTTTCTTGGTTTTTTTTTTATTCTTGGAAATGTGATCTGAAGAACCATGAAAAACCACTTTCCTGGGGAAATAAAATATAATCAAATGGACCCTTAAGGTTGTGTGTGTTTTAATTTTAGTTAAATTAATATTCACCCTGGTTTTACATCGAGCTGTCTGGATTACGTCCTCCTTGGGATTATCAAACTCTACATTACCTAACTATAAGTTAATATGAATTTTGGCAAATTTACCAATAAAACAAAACAACTTATTTAAAATTTGAAAGATTTAATAAAAAAAAAAAAAATTGATAGACAGAATTTGTCCATATTATTTAACAAAAAATATATATATATATATATATATATATATACACACACACACACACATATATATATATATATATATATATATATATATATAAAAAAATCAAAAGTAATGGATTTATTTATCAATTTGACAGATTTTTATTATAACAGTTAAAGTGATATATATATATATATATATATTTCTTACATCTTAATAAATAAAAGCCATATATAATTTCTAAATAAAATAATATTTTAATGAACTAGTTTCTTAAAATATTACTGATTTAATTAGTATGAATTAAATGGCTTAATACATAATTAATAAATTGGAATATTACTTATTTCATTATAATTCAACAAGTTAAATGGAAACATCAGTTAAGAGGTTTGTCATTGATTTAAAATGATTAAAAAACAAACAAAATAACTGTATTTTCATTGTTACACTCTGTGAGGATGTGCAGAAAAGTTCTCAGCCTAACCAAGAAAGGATTCCAGAAAAAGTTATGTTGTAAAAAGTAGATAAAACAAGTTTTCAAATATGGATGCTGCCATCAATAAGTAGCTCTGAATGAGAAACTGAAGAACAGAGTTCTAATTCCATTTGAGTTTTTTTGTTTTTTTTACATTCATTTAAGTGCAAAGGTATGAATCCATTTCACTCTCCCCAGCTATGGGTTAAATAGTAGGACCTGTATCTGGAAAAATCATTATCTTCAAAAATATATTTTAATGCTATATTCACTAGAATAAAAAAAATATATATATATATTTTTACAACACCAAGTATGTTTCAGCTTTAAAGGTTGATAACCCATGAAAAAAAGATTTAAAAAAAAAAATCATGGAAATTTGTGAATATTGTAGCTATTATTAATTTAAAGAATCATTAAATAGAATTTAAAAAAAAAAAAAATGGATTGAGAGGAACCCATAATAATTTGTTGTCGGCATCACAATCGTTGAAGACCATTGTTCTTGCATGTTCAAGAGTGAGACTCATGTGGAGACAGCTACAAATGTTGCCTGTACATGCCTTTCCTAATAACGCCGAGCATGTGGTCGTGCTCTCTTGCGGCTTGCCGTTTGTAATATCTCCTCGTTCTCTTGGGTTTTTCTAACAATCATTGTTGCAGAAAACAAATTCAGTAAGCCAAGTTCAAATTCCATCCAGAGCTGTTGCACTCACTTTCTAATTCCTTTGGGAAAAACATGTATCCATTTCTTCTTCTCCAGACTATGGATTAAATATTAGGTTGGTGCAAAAATAATGACGTAATAATGTCGTTTTTTGGCATTAAAAAAATACGTCAAAAAACGACATTATTACGTCATTATTTTTGCACCAACCTAGTAGTAGAGCAGATTAGAGACTCATTAGCCTTGGTTAGAAACCAGTCTAAGCAAGGGAAAACTGAATTCAGACTAATAAACACCATTGTAGAAAGACATGAATTCATTTCTTCTTCCTCTGTGTCAAATAGCATAGTAGTCTGGGTCCTCTAACCTTGGTTGGCAACCAGTCTAAGAGGAGAGCAAGACTGAATTCAAAGCAGTGGAGACGGTACCGGGAAACTATTTTTAGTTTAGTTTATTAGCAAAAACAATTGTGAAAAAAATGCAATATTTACACTAAAGGGAGATGCGAAGGGTGATGATCGCCTACGTAAGAGAAGATGGTATTTTTTTTTTTTTTTTTTTTTTTTTTTAATATCCATCGCAAATGACGTAAAACACACACGCGCGCATACACACACACACACACACATCAGCTTGAAAGATTGAATTGACTCGGATCAACGCTTTCTTCTTAACTCCAAACCAAAGCTAATAATGAAAAATAAGTACGTTTTTTTTTGGTGGGGGGAGGAGAGGTTCATGCCTTTTCTAAACACTTTTTAGCAGAAAATATAGTTGCAAAAGGAAACTGCCAGCCATCATTTCGACTTTAAATTACACTACTACAGCAATCCGGCTGCCACCCCGTACGTTACAGATTTAATTTTTAACTGAAGAACCTTGACGTAACAAACGAGTACTTGATGCCAATAAAAAAATAAATAAAGTAAAATAAAAAAAAATAAAATAAAAATAAAAATGAACACTCCCCACCCGTAATTCCATGACAAATCACATAAATGCGGATGTGAATGCCATCAAATTTCTTTAGAACGGCATAAACGATTTCTGTGAAAAACGGAACAGCAGTTCCAGTCGTTAAAAATGGAATATCTCACAGGCATTCACTTCTTGAATTTAAATGGCACCAAGGAAATCTTTTGTAGTATTTAAATTACATTTAGTTTTCATTTTCAATAACAATTGGTTGGATGAAGAAAGGAATTCTGAAAGCAAAACGTCAAAACGAATCTTAATTGTTTCCTCTCAGCAATTCATTTCAGACCAGACTACGGTGTAACAGTAGTAATAAAAAAAAATGAAAAAAAGCCATTTATATTGTTAAATATACGTTAAGTGTTTGATGTACCCACTTTATACACGATATCAATTATTATTATTAGGAGTGAAAGAACGAATTATTACGGTTTCTTGTTGCGAAATAAACATCTTATTGTTCATTTATTGTAAATCCAACGTTTCACTTCTTCCCATTTTTTTATGAAAGGATTTTCCCACGTTTGACAAAGTATGTGAAATAAAGTTTGAGATTTTTTTTTTTTTTTTTTTTTTTTCAAAAAGATTTTTTACTTTTATTTTATTTTAAAGAAAATGAAATAATCATTCACTAGTTCAATTTTCTTTTTATATTGAATGTGGAATCGCTGTTTAAGTTCTTATTACCAATAATCGATGTATCAGAAATAAATACAACATTGATTGCTGGCAGTTGTTTGACACAAGAAGAAGAGTGTTACTATTATTATTATTATTATTACACCAAAAAAAATAAAAAATCAATTCAAGACTAGATTCCCACAAAACATTTTTTCTTCCTTAAATTCAGTGCAATAGAAAACTACACATTATTGAATAATAACAATGTGTAAAAAAAAAAAAATATAAATGTAAGGATTAAGAATTAAATGTGAAAAATGGCTTTTTAAAAAAGTAAGCAAGCCGTAAGAGGAAGAAGCACCAATTCTATCCATTCTAACTTCTCTAATCTTTTATGAAAAGGAAGTGATACTGACACCAAAAAAAAAAAAAAAAAAAAAGGACTTTTTTGTACCATTACACAAGACTTTTTTTTAAAGAAACATTTTTAGATTTATATAGAGAAATTATTTTAAAAATGCAATGTAAATTTTAATTATTTTGTAAAAAGGAAAACATCTATTTTTTTTTTAATATAAAAAAAAAAAAAAAAAAAAACTAAGTAATGGATGAAAGAAAAAAGAAAAGAAACGTCTTTAAAACATTTTCCTCTCTAGCATCCAAAATTATCTTCGGACCAAAGGAACATTTTTTTAAAAAAAATGATGTAATAATTTCGCTTGCATCGCAAACTGTTTTGAAAAGACGTCATCCGGAAATTTTATAAAAAAATTAATAATTTTATTTATTTTAAAAATGAATATCATTCACTCAGAATCGAAAGTAAATTTTTTTTTTTTTTTTACTAAGAAAAAATAAAATAAAAATTCCTTTTTACATCAATACGAGTTTTTTTTTCAGATTCTTGATGTAATCCAAATTCTTTAAAATAAATTACTGAATTTGCCATTCATTTATATTTTATTTGGCAGAATATTTCATTAAGAATTGACATTTCTTCATTCACCATTATTTATTTTTAAGTGATAAATGAAATTAATAAAATAATTAAAAACAAAAAAAATTTGTTTTTTACGTTTAAAAATACAAAGAAAATAGTTAATAAAAACGGATCTTTTTGTTTAAAATATGCATTTTTGTACAGGTTTCCCATCAATTATTATATACACTAAAAAAAAAAAAAAAAAAAAAATGTAGTTTTTCTAAATTTCCAACAGGTCTGGCATATTTTCCAATTAAAAAAATAATATAACAAATTAGTATTAATTTAATTACTATTAAATTAATGATAAAAAAATACGACTTAATAAGGATTCTATTTAATTATCTGTTACCAATAAAATTCACTAAATGAAAAAGTAAAAAGTTTGCCAATAAAATTTAAATTTTCACGAGTCCTTGATTTTAATTCAAAAAGAAAAAATGATATTCATGATGGGTTTGAATTATTAATTATTTTTCATTAAAAATTTATTTATAAATTAAATAATCTTGAAAATGTATAAATAAAAATTTAAAAAAAGGTAAATGGTCATTCATTTAAAAATTAATGAATGAAAAGTAAAAAAAATGATAAAAATGTGAAACATTTTCGCGGGCGATTTAAGTTTTTTAAAAAAAAAAAAAAAAAAAAAAAACAGTGAATGATAATTTAAAAAATATATTAATACTTTTAATAATTTCATAATTGATCTTCAATATACTAATTACAATATACGACAAACCGGTGTTTTCGGGGGGGGGGATTTTTTGTTAATCTTAAATTAAATAAAACCAATTCTATAAGAAAAAAGTACTTATTCATTATTTATTTATCAATTTCAATAGACATTTATTTTTCTGAAAAAGCATCCAATTTTAAAACAACATTTGAAATTTATTATTTACCATTCCTCAGAACAAGATTTTCGGCATTTTCCCCTCCTGACACATGTCTGTTTGAAATTTACAACGAAATGCTGGATAAATACAATTTTTAAAATTAAACCCACTTTGCCCCATGAAAAAAAAGCACCGCGAATTTATTAAATTTAACTCGTTATTCACAAAAAGGAAAATAAATAAAATATTCAAAATAAAGAAAAACTCATAAAATTTTTATGATAAAAATAGCAAGATACAGAGCGATAGCGAAAAGTACACAGAGAGAGGAAAATAGCATGCTGATGTATATCAAACGGACAGAAAGTGGGGGAACGATTTATAACATGTTATGTATTACAAACTGACCCCCCAGTTGCTAGCAGTCTGTCACAAAAGCTGCAGTCAGTGGAAAGACCAGACACCTTGACGCGACAGCAACCAACATCATGTCTTAACAATCGCTGTTAAGAACATGAAATCTTTTAAAAGACTGTCCATTTTTTTGTTTTTAGTTTCATTGATCTCCAAGAAGGCCACTACAAAGATATTCTGACTTACCAAACGATGACAAATATGGAAATCCGAACAAGGGAGCGTATAGATCGCAAATGATAATAATTTTATTCGACTTTCCCGCTGTGAAAGTGGGTCATCTGTTACACGCATGTGCAGTGTGGATTAATTGACATTGAGTTCTTTTCTTTTTTTTTTTCTTCCTCTCTTTTCCTTTTCCCCTGTGCTTTTTACTTTCTTTCTTCACTTCTTCTTTTGTTAGCCAACTTCTTCGTTCAACTTTCACCACAGCATTGCATCTCTCTCCTGACTGGATTTTTACCGAATACACATCTTCACCCAAAAAGTCAAAACTCATAAATAACTCATCTCCAACCGCCCTCTATCCTTTACCCACTTTTTTTTTATTACTTAATTCTAAAAGGAAATGTATTATTCTGCTGTATATGAAATGTACAGCTGTATTCAGCTACATAACTTAGTTTTCTTACTTAAAGGTATAAAAAAAAAAAAAAATTACGACCCTTCTGATAAAAAAAAATAATTAATGCTACAGAGTTAGCTTAATCATCAGAATATTCATGATTTTTTTAGTTTTAACGGTCTCTGCTTGATGAAAGTTAAAATTTAAAACCTTTTTTTAAACAGAAATTTAAATGAGTGCTCTTAAAAACTGGAGAAATATATTTGGTTTTTTACTTAAATTTAAAAAAAAAAAATTAAAAATACATTTTTATTTTATTTGTATTTGAATTTCATCTATTTCCCAAGAGAATGCGTTTGTTACAAAATTCAGTCTTTATTAAAACTCATTTATGGTCGTAAAAAAGTATTTTTCATTGTTAATTTATTTCCCTCTTCCTTTCATTCTTGAGGTTTGCCGGCCTAGGATGAATGAGTTTTTTTTTGTTAATGACGCTATAATTTAAAAAAAGGTAAGTAGGTGGTATGAAACTCCTACATTCACAAGTCTTTTCCTCTGTGAACTTCCTAAATTAATAGTTTAAGTTTCTTGAAGCTAAAAACGAAGTTTTTTAATTTTACACTATCAATTTGTGTCCACTGAACCATACTAAAAAAAATGGTAATTTAAACTCCGTAGTTTTTTTTTCTTTTTGTTTTTTTAATTCGCTTACAAATAGTAACTTATGCATTTTTAATTATCTATTTATAAAATATATAATTTTTTGTCTCTGTCCAGCGACGGATTTAGATGAAGAGTGGCCCTAGGGCCTAGGCTATTGCACTTGTGAGGCCTCTCCAAATCCCCAATTTTCTTACGAGTAGAGGAAAATGGAAGAGTGCTAAATTAAACAATAAAACCGAGGATGATGACGGGTGTTTAAGATTACTGAAGGGTTATTTAGAGTCCACAATGCGTTATGACAGCATGTGTAAGAAAGACCGATGACATTGTCAAAAATAGCCCTAAATGTTGAGGCCCTAGGCTTCAGCCTGCTAAGCCTAAATGGGGCAGCGTCTCTGTCCAATTTTGACTACATGAAATTTAAAATAAGTTGTTCCAAATTTTAATTTAAATACTAAGTAAACCTTATTGGTTTAATTTATTTTAGGACAATAATGTTTACTTAGTGTAAAAAGTAAAAAGATCAGAATAAACTGCTTTTCTTTTTACTAGTGTTCACCCTATGCAAAGCACAAGAGCCTCTCAAGGTAGAGGACTTATTGCCACATCACGTTGAAACACCAGTTTCATACAATCACCAAAGTTAAGCAACATCAAGTGGTGTAATGGATAATGGCTCAGAATTGTTAATCAGGGAGCCGAGTTCCAATTCCCATTGGGTTCATTATATTCACTTACACACAAATTCCCTAGGAAAAGGTATGAATCCACTTCTTCTCGCCTAGCTATGGGTTAATTATTAAGACTTGTATCAGTAAAAAACATCTTCAAAAAAGAAAAAAATCTTACAATCTAAAAAATATATATAGTCTGGCTTTAAATAACTTGCAAAGGGTTGATAAGTCATAAAAAAATTAATCAATCAAAAAAAAGGTAGAGTGTCACTGAATGTGTTCCAGTTCCTGTTCATATGAATCCACCTCTTCTCCCTCCAGCTATGGGTTAATTAGTAAGACTTGTATCACTAAAACCATTATTATTTCTAAAAAAAAGAAAAATTCTCACAATCTAAAAAGAAATGTTTCCTTGCAAAAGGTTGAATAAGCCATAGAAAAGGAATCAATCAAAAACAAAATGGTTGAGCGTTTCTGAATGTGTGTGATATGAATAAAGGGATGGAAGGCGGGGTATAAGCATTATGTGGATATCAGGGGATAGGGAATGACTCTTGACTTGAAGAGGTTAAGATTGTAGCATTCAGGGAAGCATCCATGTGGGAGGCTATTCCACAAAGCAGCAGCTCTTGGGATGAACTACTGTAAAAGCATTTGCTATGGAAATGGCGATATTGTAGCCACAGATGTGGAACATTATATCTGTGGGAAACAGAAGTGTGGAAAATATGTAATGGCTCACAGGACCGCATCAACAACTTTGGCCTCGATCAAGGCTGGAAAGTGAAGATTGAGCATATGGCAGCAATACTCCAGATGTAGTTCTACAGAAGGATGCTGTGAATGACATGGATAGAACACAGGAGCAACAAAGTTTTAAAGAAAATGGGAATCATGAGAATATAAAGAGTTAATATTACTGAGACACATTATGAGGAAAGAGGACTTGGAAAATTTAACACTCATAAGACATTGAAGGAAAAAGGTGAACAGAGAAACAGTGATTAACCTATATAAAGAGTTTGTATGAATGGATAGCAGAGTGAGGACAAAGAGGGATGGTAAAAAGTCAAATGTTGCTTAAATCCATAAGGCATAGGAAGTTGTGGAGAGTCATGATAGTCCATGAGCTTGTGTGAATGGATAGCAAAGTGAGGACAAGTTGGAATGGTAAAGAATTAAATGTTGCTTAAAGCTAAGGCATAGGAAGTTGTGGAGTGCCATGATCATACATGAGTTTAATTCAATGGATGGATAAAGAAGGATGGTAAAGAGTTAAAAGTTGCTTAAAATTGTAAGGTATAGGAAGTTGTGGTGAGCCATGATTGTCCATGAATTTGTGTGAATGGATAACAGAGTGATGATAAAAAGTCATTGCTCAGAGCAACAAGGGATAGGAAATTGTGAAGAGCAATGATCACCTTAATCCTGTAAGGGGGGGGCATGGCATATAAAGACCTTCTTCTTAGGGGTATGACCAACTCCTGCAGCACTACAAATATTTTCATGGCAACTGTTCTGATCACCTTCTTTCCTTAGTGCCTCGACTGCATGAATTGAATATATACATATATATATATATATATATATATATATTTATATTATAAATTAACTGATTTAAAATATGTTTTTTTTTGCTACACAGTAATAACCATGTTTCAAAAATGGAAGCTAAAAACTTCAAATTTAATTTTGTAATTAAATTAAAAACATTAGTTCCATTTCATCTTCAAGCGAAAATTTATGCTCTGTAAATTTACATTGAGCACTGTTTTGTAAAAATAAAAATAAAAAATATCAATAAGAACACCGGATTATATATCTTACTGTTCTTTCTTTCTTTTTATTTATATATATATATATATATATATATATATATATATATATAATATATATATATATATATAATATCAAGTGAGCAGTGACCAACTACAATTGCCAGTTTGATACATTTTCACGCAATCATCAGGCAGTAACTGACCACCTGGGGATTACATTTGGTTTAAACTATATTAAAGCTCTACCATTTAATATGGTATATAGCACTCTTTTTTTCCTGTTTGCAATCTTAAGCAGACTCATTTGCGAGCTGCTTATTCTTATTTCTATTAATATACATACATATATATATATATATATATAATATAAAAGTGAACATAGAAGTTAATATATATAATATATATAATATATATATATATATATATATATATATAATATATATATATATATATATATATAATATATATATATAAAAATATATATAATATATATATATATATATATATATATATATAATATATATATATATATATATATATATATATATAATATATATATATAAAAGTGAACATAGAAGTTAACACTTAGAGGGATCAGTCTGTTTCATGTTAGATGCAATCATCAGGCCTATACCTTACAATTTTAAGCAACTTTTAACTCTTTACCATCCTTCTTTGTCCTCACTCCACCATCCATTGAATCAAACTCATGGATGATCATGGCTCTCCACAACTTCCTCTAAGTCTTGACTTGTATGTTCACTCTTATATTTACACACGCTCTATCCCTGATATTGAGCACTCTATCCCATAAATATAGCACATCTTAAGACTATATTTCTTCATATATATATATATATATATATATTGATACACGTTTCATTAAATATTATAGACAAGTGTTGTCCATTTATTTTATGTAAAATTTTTTCGTAACATCTGATAAGTTTAATAACATTATCGTTGAACGAAGAAAGAAATTCACAATCATCACTCTCTTATCCGTATATTGTTTAATATGTTGTAATTGACATCTTTGATAATGGCTTAAGTAAGCTGAAAGCTTAGATTGTATTAAAAAAATATGCATCACTATTGTGTCTTTCTTCGTTCAACGATAATGTTATTAAACTTATCAGATGTTACGAAAAAATTTTACATAAAATAAATAGACAACACTTGTCTATAATATTTAATGAAACATGTATCAATGAAAAGATGCTGCCTAAATACACACAATTTTAATATATATATATATATATATATATAGTTTTCTATATTAATTTATGATAAAATGGAAAGTTTTTTTTCTGACGCATTTCATTCATTAGTATTTCATCGTACTGGGCTTTGATGACATTGCTATGTCTACACATGCGCATGAAACAAGAGATGCAGGTAGTTTCAAAACTTTTGAAAGAATTTTTTTTTCTCAATCTAGCCGAAATCATCTGTATTTTTCTTTATCTTTCCATCACCTTTGTCCCTGACTATCCCACACTGTGACAATAATAAATGTCTGGAAAAATGTCTTGCTGAATGCAAATTTACCATGGCTGAACTAGCAAGACATTTTTCCAAACATTTTCGTCTCAGTAGATTATTTTCTCTTTTTATCAAAGTAGCATACCCTATGTCAAAATTGTGGTCCGTTTTGTTTCTACTATGAACAACAAATGCGTTTTGTGTGTTGTTAATTAACCCTAGAACACTAACCATCAATTAAAGTTACACCACTACTAACCATCGGTATATCATACCCGATTTTGAAAATATCAAAAAAAATATTAAATATAAATCTTTATTTGAAATATTTTACATACAGGCACTTCAAACTTTGTACTTTCAGTTAACATTAATAAAAATTGAAAAAACGTATTATTTAGAAAATCAGGTACTGAAAATTGTAATTAAAAATAGGAAAATTTGCACTGGGTACTATATACCCATGGTTAGTGTTCTACGGTTAAAATGCCTCTTTTGTGTTCATATATAGTCTCTTGTTTAAACTGCTTGAGATTTTTCCAATGCATTAATTCTTGCAATTCCTGCATTTGATAGAATAAATTCCTCCTTCAAGTTTTGGCTGGTTGTTTTGTTTTTTATTGATTGTTTTTTTGATTGTTTTAGATGAAGTCATGACAAAGTTTATGTTGAGTTTAGAATTTGTTAAAATTAATTCCAGTTTGTATGGAAAATGTTTAAGCAATCATGTATCTTTTGATACATGACTGACGAGGCAGATTTTTTTTCCTGCAGAAGGTTGCCATTTCTTTCTGCGGTAGACCAGTTGCCATCGAAGACTATAGAACCAAGTCTGTCCTGCTATTTACCTATAGCTGGGGTGAGAAGAAAAGGATTCATACCTTACCCAAAGGTATTAGCACATAAGTAAATATAATAACGTCCATTGCAGAGAGAAAAGTATAAGATGAATGTGACAACAAAAGAAAATGCAAAGGAGAAGGTGATGGCTTACATTGGAGCAAACTGATATGAAACTGATTTGAAAACCATTTTAATGATATTCAAGTATCAAAGATATAAGAATAACACTGTTGTCAGGATATAGGAACTAAATATGAGACAATAACCCAATTAGTAGAATTATATATATATATATATATATATATATATATATATATATATATATATATATATATATATATGAAACTAAGATGAAACAAGATTTAAGAATATTATAAAAAGTTGCACAATACCAGTAGTCAAGAACAAAAAAAATTAGACTAATTATTTATTACAAAAATTTAAAACCACCAATCTTATAGTTAAAAATAATAATTCACCTCTTATATCAAATTAAATAGAATGAATACTATGTATAAATTAAGGAATTGTGTTCCTGATCAATCAAAATTAGTAAATAATTATATAGGCCATACTACAACATGTTTAACAAGAAGACTCAAGCTACATCTTTCTGACCATAGCTCAATTAGGTCTCATTTAAATACCTGACCCTATTTGCAACATACTTGTTGATAATACAAATATAATAGCATCATCTACATGTAAAAAAAAGGCTAAAAATAATGGAAGCATTATTAATAAAAACAAAAAAGCAACACTCATTAATATCAACTATGAACATGGATGCAATATGTTGACTGCGTTTTGAAAATAAAACATTCTATAATTCTAAATACATACATACAACAATCTATTTCCACTTAACAGTTAATATATTTCATCTTTGAAATGGGTAAATGTAGAGCCAAAAGCACTCAGAAAAATAAAACATTTGTACAGTTTTTGTATAATTTATCTACTGAAAAGAAAAAAATCATAAGATCATATGATAAATTATAAAAGAAATTAATCAAAGCACCTTGTCTGTCATATTTAATGAAGCTTGCATGAAAGAAGGATAAATGCACTATATATATATATATATATATATATATATATAATTCTAAATTATGAAAACACCTTAAAAATCCATAATGGTTACAATTTATTTTATGAATATTATTACATTCATCTGTTCAGACAGAATACTTTTTAAAGAAATATTGGATTAATCCATGACAATTACAAATTAGTATTATTTGTTTATATATAGCTATATAAACAATCACTTTTAACACAGTGTTGAAAATCTGACTTGCAGTTGAAAAAATTGCAAGTAACTGACACATCTATACAAAAAACAATACCCAGTCTGTTGGTAAAAGCTGCTGGTGGTGCCAGTAGTGACAGTATCACCTTAGTCATGGAAACTGTGTTACCTTCCCTGGTTGGCGGCTGACAAGGGCAGGGTATCACCAATGCTTTCACACATTGTATGTAGAAAATTATACAATCTCCACCAAAAGTCTTGGAACAGCAAGGCCAGTTCCTTTGTTTTTGTTGTTTACTGAAGACATTTCGGTTTAAGACAAAAGATGAATATGAGACAAGAGTTCTGAATTTCAGCTTTTATTTCCTGGTATTTACATTTAGATGTGTTAAACAATTTAAGACATATCACCTTTTGTTTGAACCCACCCATTTTTTAAGTGAGCAAAACTACTGGAACACGTGACTGACAGGTGTTTCTTGTTCCCCAGGTGTTGCCTTTTAGATTGATTATTTAAACATTAAATAGCACTGAATGACTACTCTTGGTTTTATCATTGGGTTTCAACTGTAAGGACTGCATTTCTTAAATAGTATAAATCCGCATGAAGATGAGAGAGTTGTCTATGGAAGAAAAACAAGCCATTTTGAAACTGAGAAAAGAAGGAAAATTGATCAAAGCCAATCAACAAATGTTGGACATGGCCAATACAGCAATTTGGAATGAAAAAAAAAAAACTAAGGATGTGGTAAGCAAAAAACATAGAATAGGCCAGCCAAGGAAAACAACAGCAGTTGATGACAAAAACATTGTAAGAGCTCTAAGAAAAGACCCAACAGTCAGTGATGTCACCAACAACTTTCACAGTGCAAGGGTGAAGCTTTAAAATCCACCATTTGAAGAAGACATTGAGAGCAGAAATATAGAAGTCATACTACAAAATGCAAACCACTCATCAGAAGTAAGAATCTGAAGGCCAAATTGAAATTTGAAAGGAAGTACAGAGAGGAGCAACAAAAGTTCTGGAAGAAAGACTTATAGTCTAATGAGATCAAGGTTAATGTCTACCAAAGTGATGGAAAGGCCAAAATATGAAGAAATAAAGGATCTGCTTATGATCCAAAGCATACAAGTTCATCTGTGAAGCATGGTGGAAGCAATGTCCTGACTTGGGCTTGCATAGCTATTTCTAGAACAGACCCATTCATATTTATTGATGATATAATTCATGATGGTAACAGTAGAATGAATTCAGAAGTCTACAGAAAAATTTTGTCTCCCAATTTACAAAGAAATGCATCCAAACTAATCGGGAGGAAGTTTATCATGCAGCTGGACAATAACCCAAAACTTACTGCCAATACAACAAACAAAGAAGTGGACAGTTTTAGACTGGCCAAGTCATTCACCAGACCTTAACACAATAGAACATGCATTTCATCTCCTGAAGAGGAGACTGAAGGATGAAACCCCACCAAAACAAACAAGAACTGAAAGAGGCTTTGTTAAAAGTCTGGATATGTATCACAAATTAAGAATGCAATAGTTTTGTGATGTCATTGGTTCACAGACTCGATGCATTTATTGCAAGCAAGGTTTATGCAATCAAATATTAAATGTTATTTACTTCAAAACTATCTGTTCCTTTACTTTTGCTCACCTAAATACAAGGTGATCTAATACAAATGGTGGTATGTCATCTTAAGATGTTTAACATGTTTTTTATACATGTTTCATTAAAAACAACTGACAAGGTATGATGATTAAGCTTTTTATTTCATTTTTCTTGTCTTTGTACAAATGTTTTCTTTTCTGAACACAAATTGTGTAAAAACTGCCCAAATATTCTGCATTTCCAAATGCTTTCAGCCATATTTTTAGCCATTATTAAGGATGAGTTTATTTTTACTTTTTAACTATAGCTTATGTTCTATATGTATCTAGAGTTATAGGAATGTTTCATTTTCCAAACATGGTCAGTACATTGTGGCAGTGTTCATAGTTAATGTTTGAGTGTTGGTTTTTTCTTTTTTAATATTAGGGCTTCTATTATTTTTTATCTTTTTTTACTTGTGGGTGAGGTTATTATGCTTGTATTTTCTACTAATATATTTTGAATGGAGACTGGTTGGTTTGTATGCATGTTTGAATGAGTTCTAATGGAACTGTGGTCAGATAGGTGTAACATAAGGTGTCTCGGTAGGCATGTAGTGGTGTGACCAATGTAATTAGTTATGAGTTTGGTTTGATTAGAAACACAGTTCCTGAAGCTGCATTTGAACTCATGAATAATATTTGTTCTTTGTAGTTTTGATTTTGCGAGTGTGTTGTTATTTTTGAAGATAAGGTTAGCTGTTTTAAATTTTTTGTAATAGACAATTAATTTCATTTTCTTGCTCAAGTCGACTAGGATAGAGTATTTTCTTTATGATATTTCTAAGTGAAGATTCATCTTGCTTATAGTTGTCATGTATATATATATATATATATATACATATATATAGGAAGAAATTGTAAGCTATGCATGGAGGAGAAACTACAAATTATAGAATTTAAGAATGTGAATAATTTAATAATTAAAAAGAATGAAATTAATTTTGAATAGCCAGTGAAAAAAATAATCTTAATTATCTATTACAAAACAGCCCCCCATTTTGAAAAATTACTAAGCATGAAACAGTGTTGCCAAAATAAATAAAAAATCTGTGTGTGTATATATTGAACACTGCCAGTATGCTCAAACCCTCAGTCACAATGACTTTTGACATTGTGCTAGCACAATTATGGATGGTTGTGCCTATGACAGGAATTAAACCTGTATTTGTTTCCTTTTCCATCAGGTAAACAGTTTCTATAGCCGAAACATGCTTTTACCAGTTCAGCCATGGAGGCTGCATTGATAGAGCAGGGTTGGAATTAGCTATTTAAGAAATTGACATTTCTCATTGAGACTTCTATGAATTTATATGTTTTATAATTTATATTTTTTTTCCAAAAAACAGAATGAACATTTCCTCTTTAACTTAAGAAAAAACTGAAAAATGAAACTTTTCATTATTTTTTTCAGCATTATTATTTTTAAGATGCTCTGTCATTCACCCTACAGCATTAACAAAAACACAGTTACTTGTTTTCTGGCCCTCAAAGATCGTAAAATATACTGAGAAAAGAATACAGCTAATCACTCTGGATTTTGGTGTGTAATTAACAAAAATAATTAATTTTGCACACCAGTGTATGATGGCCGCTACAATAACATAAAATCTTCATAATTTTTAATTTTAATTTTTTTATTTAGCAATTTATTATATTTCATTACTGCCTCTGTCCCATAATAGCTGATACATTTTGTGTATGAAATTGTGCATGCTAATGTATCAACTATTATGGGGCAGACAGATTAAGTAATTCTACCTCTGTCCCATAATAGCTGATACATTTTGTGTATGAAATTGTGCATGCTAATGTATCAACTATTATGGGGCAGACAGATTAAGTAATTCTACCTCTGTCCCATAATAGCTGATACATTTTGTGTGTGAAATTGTGCATGCTAATGTATCAACTATTACGGGACAACATTCAATAGTTTCTGACATTTTCAAGTAACACAATACAACTCCTCTTTTTTGTTTCAGTTTTCATCCCCTGCTTGACACTTGATAACCTCCAAATCCCCCGCCATCCCCACTGCCATCTCCCCCCCCCCCCCCGCAAACAACTTGCTGGAGTTGAAATCTAATATCAACCATTTCATAACATGGTGCAACGTGATCACCAGCTTTCTTCTCAGATTTAATTATGAAATCCAAGTCAAATTATAAAGCTATTAATATTTTTGTTCTAATTACAGAGGAAACCACTTGTGATCACTTTGGAATGAACAGGTTCTTCTTGATAACAATAACCAAACCAACTGCGAATATTAAGCAAAAGAGATAAACATTAAAACAAATGATATTCATTTTTATAAATTCATTATTATTATTATTATTATTATTATTATTATTATTGTTGTTGTTGTTGTTGTTGTTGTTGTGGTGGTGGTGGTGGTGGTGGTGGTGGTGGTGGTGGTGGTGGTGGTGGTGGTGTATGCACATGTAAAATTTAAGACGGAAGATATCTGTAAATGGACAAAGACAAAAGGAAAACTTATCTTAGCTGATACATTTCACCCTTTGAGAGACATTGTCTTGATTAAGTCCCTCAGAGGACAAAATGCATCAGCTAAGTTTTCCTTTTGTCTTTATTCATATATATATATATATATATATATATATATATATATATAACCTCATCTCAAATGTTCAGATTGTGTGACTATAAGAACCAAGATGGGGATACTAGTCCAAGTAAATCAGTTTATAATAATGATAATTCCTCATCTCAAAAGATCAAATATTGTGACAGTAACAACCAAGATGAAGATACTCATCAGAGTAAATCACTGTATAATAATGATAATTCTTCATCTCTGAAATTTTGACAAAATATTGACAGAATCCTTTTTTTAAAAAAAAAAGAAGAAACTGATGTAAACTGATGAAATAAAGTTTAAATTTCAATCAAATTTCAGTGAACAGTCATGCCACCAGTGATTTTTCTCCTATAATTATTCAACAATCCAAAAGTTATATGCTTAATTATTTAATTAAACACATGGTAATGTGACTGACATAGTTTTTAAACAAGCAACGAGTCATCCTGCAAAAGGCTTTATCAAGAGTTCCTAATAATGTCAGTTGTCAAGACATTTCTGCAGCTCCAAGAAAAAAAAATAGGCCAAATGGTTTCTAATGAAAGAGAAGAATGAACAATTCACAAGAAGATTTCAAAAGAAAAAAGAAATATTATTAATGACATATACGTCACCTGTTACACTTTCTAGCTGGAGAACAATTCATATTTTAAACATACTAGCTGAAGTATTTGTCTACATTGGGCAATGAATCAACAATTAGATTGAAGCTGGTTAGTACCAATGATAAAATATTGTATTTGTTTTTTTAAACTATTACCCCCTCAATACAAAGCCTAGGCTTAGAGGGTTACTGCAGGGGAGGTGTAAAGAGTGTATAGGCAGGGAACTAGACTTGCATACTCTGACAGTATGTTGAATAAATAAAAACTAATCCTCACTTGAAGAGGTTATGATTGTTGCAATCAGGGAAGGATCCCCTTGGGAATCTGTTGCCATTGCAGTTCCAGGGAAGAAAGTGAGTGAAACTTCTGTCTCTCATACATATATATATATATATATATATATATATATATATATATATATATATATATATATATATATATATATATATATACAATTGAGTCTGCCAACAAATAAATAGCTTGTATTCATGAAATTGTATTTTGTGTATATATATATATATATATATATATATATATATATATATATATATATATATTATATATATATATATTATATAATATATATTATATTATTATCATTATATATATTATATTATATATTATTATATTATATATATCTGTATGTATGTATGTGTATATATATATATATACAAAATACAATTTTGAGTTCAAATTTCAGTCGAATCCACTACATTCACTTACAGGCTAATACCCTTGGGAAAGGTATGAATCCTCTTCTTCTCCCTCCAGCTATGGGTAAAATAGCAGGACAGACTGGGTTCTATAGCCTTGGATGGCAACTGGTCTAGGAGAAAGACAACTCTGAATTCAAAACCTGCAGAGGGTCATTTGGGAACCTTGTGGCATTCAGTGCACCAGGTCTCTGTATTCGTCCCTCCAAAAAGTGTGGATGGTCCTGCACGAGGCCTTCACCACTATAATCAAATCTCATGTGCCGGTGTCGGGCTGTCAGTTTCCTGGAAACTGATCTGCTTGACCCTCATACGTCGAATCTCGATGGGAGAGTCGATCATATATATATATATCTGTATATATAAATAAAAAGAAAGAACAATAAGATATATAATCTGGTGTTCTTATAGATATTTTTATTTTTACAAAATAGTGCTCAATGTAAATTTACAGAGCATTAATATTATAAATTAATTGATTTAAAATATGTTTTTTTCCCTACACAGTTCTAACTATGTTTCAAAAATGAAATATATATATATATATATATATATATATACTTCAAACATTATTATCATTATCATAATGGATACTTGTATTTCAGATAGATGTCCCATTTTTATTTTTACTTTAAACAGTATGTATTTTGTCTATTGTCTTGTGTATTCAAGCAATCTTAATTAAGTGTGTTCACCAGTAGTGATTGAACCTCCATCCCCCATTATAGGGCAAACCACCATTTGATCTGACGTGCATTACTGCTCAGCTATGAAGAGCATCACAGGTTATATTTTCCCTTTTTAAGGACAGCACACTTCCACAATAAGATATTTTTTTCAAAATTTTTGTCTGCACAGTTTCATATCCAAAATGTAAACAAAGCAATTTTTAAAGAATTACTGGATTTATTTTTACTTGACATTTTTATTTGAAATAGACATCCCATCTTTATTTTTATTTTAAACAGTGTGTATTATGTTATTATGTCTATTATTATTATTATTATGTCTATCAAAGCTGAGTCGTAAACCAAATATTAAAAATAAATTTGTAAATTTAGAAATATATATACAGTGATGGGCAAAAGTAAGTGAATGCCTAAGATAATATTTAAAATAATTGTCTCCTTTTTCCAGATGATCAACAAATCTTAATTAAACTAAATATTCATTAAGAAAAACGTTTATGAAATTAATTACAACCACTTTCAAACATTTTTTATCAAAGCTGTAATAAAAATATAAATTAAAACTGAAAAATTAAGATGTTCAAAAGTAAGTGAACCTTTACATTTACACTGAGTCTTTTTGTCTTTCATGGTTCCTAGTAAAAATAATCCTTTGTGCACATGTAAAAATCAAAATAACACATGGTCATTTTTTTTTTTTTTTTGGTAAGCTATGGAGACTGCAGTCAATCAACGTAAATCATTGTTTATGCAAAAGGAAGCAGTTAGAGATTAAATTTAAAAATATGTCAACATCAAAAGAACTTCTTGAAGGTTTACAAAATCACATAGTTGAAGCCTATAATGATGGAGAAGGCTACAAAAAGCAATCAAAACAATTTGGAGTGCACATCTCCAACATGCAAGAAATTATTTATAAATGGTATCATGGCATCGCAATCAAGAAGTGGCCACCCGTGAAAAATAACTGCAAGAGCAAGTAGATTGGTGATTCCTGCTGTGATGTCTTCAGTTCTCATCTAATGTGAATTTTTTATTTTTTAGTGTCCATATGTCCATAGGCAGATGTTTCATGTGAGAGTGAAATAATTTAAGTTACACTGGTTGTAGTTGTAGGGAGACTGAAATTAGACGGATCTTTAAGTATGGATTTTAGAAAAGTTGCTAATATACTAAATGAATATATTAAAGATATATATATATATATATATATATATATATATATATATATATATATATATATATAGATAGATAGATAGAGAGAGAGAGAGAGAAAGAGAGAGAGAGATAAGAAAAGGAATATACAAATTCATCTACAAAACTCTAGAATCAAGTTGCTGAATATAACATCAGTCAGGTAAGTGACATATTTTTTTTCTATTAATCCTATATATACACACACACACAGACATATATATATATATATATATATATATATGCTACCCAATGATTTAAAAGCATTTATTTTGTATAAGAATATTTTTCAACATAATCTCCTTCCTTGATCATGCACTTAATTCAGTTTTAATCCCATGCATATTTACATTATTGACTATGTAGCCTCAGCTTGAAAAGGGCATTTATTTTGTACAACAAATATTTATTTTCCAACATAATCTCGTTCCCTGTTAATGCACTTAATTTAGTGCTAAATATCATTCACACATCTATGCTTGTTAATAATTCTGTAGGTTAATGATGAAAAAAGTATCTATTTTATATCAACATTTATTTTTCAACATATTATCCTTCCTTGTCAATGCACTTAATTCAGTGCTGAATATTAATCACATACATAAGTATATCAATAAATTTCTACCCTAATAATAAAAAAGAATTTATTTCACCAACTATTTCATTTTCTATATAATCTTCTTTGTTAATGCACTTAATTCATTGTTGAATATTAATAAAATAAATAGGTAAATCAATAAATCCATAGCCCAGTGATAAAAAACTCATGTTACTTTACTCAACAAGCATTTCTTTTTCAACTTAATCCTTTTCTTTGTTTATGCACTTAATTCAATAGTTACTGTTCATATTCATATAGTCAAAACATTATACAATGAAAATTTCAGATTAAAATTCAGCTAATAACTGTACATTAGGCTATAAAATTATTGATTCATCCTTGAAGAATAAATCTCTAGCAAAGAACTGAATAAAAGTCATCAGCTGTTTATGATAAGTGTGTCTCTTGAAAGACCTCTTAGCCCTCATAAAAAAGAACAATGTACAAATGATAACTTAGACAAGTGTCTATAAAATTGATATTTCCTGTACAGTGAGGCGAGTATTTCAAAGTCCCTTCAAACATTCTGACAGCACATTCCACTTTTGATGGCCTCTATTCCCTAATTATGTCTTTTCTGAGACTGTAAGGAAACATTAATTTCTGTCCGTGATCTTTTCTTATTTTGTAATTAGGGTAGTCCCCTGTCTACCCCAGTTAGCTATACGAAAGTGTCACACAGTTCCAAACTCACCAAATCTATTACAACTGAGCTTTCCTGCAGTGAATTTTTTTTTTTTTTTTTTTTTTGCCTAAAGAGTTTCATCTAAACCAGATCTTTCCAGAAGAAGAGAAAAAACACATTCTTCCCACTGACCTGTGTAGGAGTAGAGAATTTCTGCAGTTGCTTGTAGCATGACAGTTCATAAAGAGGTCAGTAGAATTAACAGTGGAAAAAGATGAAAAGTCAGAAGTAGATATGATAAAAATATAATCAAACAGCTTATATAAAAAAACAGGTTTTATTTTAATTCAATATAGAATTCAAAATGTATATAAAAAGAAATAATTCGATAAGAAAGTTATTAATAATTAAAAATTGGAGATTATCAACAAAAGATTAAAGTGGTTTTTCCCTCGACACTTCTATGATTTTGTACTGCCTTCACTCCTTTGACAATATTTATTTACAAGATCTAAAAATATGTGAGCCAAGTACAATTTGATGTTTATTGTTTATCATTTACCTTTTATAAAGGTTTATTTACCATTTTATAAAGAAATAAATTTTAAAAGAAATCGTTTTATTCAACAATTTTAAAAAAAATTATGTAAAATATGTAAAGTTTGTAAACCGTCTACAATGCAATAATTCATTATTTACTATTTTATAAATAACTATGAAGACAAGTTTTTCATTCATAATTTTATAAAAATATCAATGAATTGCTGCAAGAAAGAAATGACTGAGAAACGCTTTGTTTTAAAATTTATAATTACAGTTACTTGTTGTTATCTGTTTATTTCAATTTTCATGTTTGACAGACAGACATTTTTTTATACATTTATGAATATAAAAAATTATTTTCACATTTATTTCTTTATAAATTGATAAATGATAAGTATTGAATTGTATTGGTTTTCATTTTTAGAATTCAAATATAAAATTATTCTTGTAAATAAACAATCTAATAAATAGTATTTAATATTTTGGAATGAAAACAAAGAAAATGTATAAATTCACTTTCATATACCTTTTAAATTCAAATCATCACTTTTTAAAAGAACGAACATTGCCAAAAGGAGTGACATTAGTAAAAATAATAGCGATGTCAAAGGAAAAAATGTACTTTTGACACACTGTTTTATTGTGGGATCAAAAGTTAAAGATTGCCAAAATTATTTATTTTACGACTGAAATACTTGCTACTTTAATTGGATAGCTAAAAAAAGTGGTTGACAGAACAATTTTATGACAAATGGTGATTAATATTTCTTTAGCCAGATTTTTCCCAAATATTAATGATCCTTGTCTATCTATATTTCTGAGATGAGGTATTGTAACTATTTACATCGTTCTGACTCCTGTCCTCATTTTTATTGTCATATTCATAATGTTTTAGTCATTGTATGCTCCAGCCTTCTTCAGGATCTGCCTATATTTCTGAGATGAGATATTGTAATTATTTACATCGTTCTGACTGCTGTCCTCATCTTTGTTGCCATACTCACAACATTTTGGGCATTGTCTGCTCTGGCTTTTTCAGGTGATACTTAGAATTTAGAATTGAACCCTTTATTTAGTCCACAGGGGGTAGATTGTTCTAATTCTATGAGCCATGCTTTTAGATATCTCAGTTTTAATTTTAAAAAACTGGCCAAGGATTGAACTCACAACTCTTTAGGTCAAGTCACCTTTGGATCAATCAATCAACCAACACTTTTATCCACTAGGTCATATGTCCTTGGAGACATTAGTCAGTGAATTTTTGGGCACTTATGAAGCTAATGTCTCAGTAACCGTTTTTTATCACATTACACTCTCTGTATTATCAGCTCCCATTTCTATTCATATCTACACTTGGCCGGCTTAGGAGATTTTTGTGGCTTAGCATATATGCTGATTCCTTAAGGTTCCATATTTTACAGTGATGTTCTCTATCTATTATTTAAACTTCATCCCACAGAGGGTGGTGATCTCCTCTTTCTCTCTATATATGGTCAGCCATGTTTGATTTTTCTATTTCCAATTGTGTTACGGCCTTATGGTGTTTCTTCATTGTCATTGCATTTAATTTAAACATTTTGACATTTGTAACACACTTTTAAAAATTAAAATTTTATTTATGAGTCATTAAGTTTTGTTAATCAAGTCAAATAGAGAATTGAAAATGTCTATAAAGAGAAATAATTCAATTAAGAATTTACTTAATAACATTCATTAATGGTTTCACTCAATGTCTAGAAAAGAAGAATTTTGAATTGAAATGAGAAATATTCTTTGCTATGAATAATATAATTTAAGTGGCATATAAAATTAAATACTTCAATGAAAAATTTAATTAATAATTAAAGGAAGAACAAGTAATTAATGATATGAAATTATCATGATACACCAGATTAGAAAATTCTATCTGAATCAAATATGGTTGCCGTATATGAAGAAATTTATGGTTTTGTTTAATTTTAATCTGTTATATAATTTACACCAGTTTTCGAAATTTATAATTTATATATTTTAAAAATGAAAAACCTATTGGTTTAACTGGGCACCCCAAAAAACATGTCGAGCAAAAAAAAAAAGAATTGGTTGATGAAGCAATTTTATTATGACTGGGGATTAATGTTTTGCAATCTTTCCTATTTTGGGACACACTTTTTGCACATAAAATATTTTTGTAATTCATTAAGTTTTGCTAGTCCAACCAAATGTAGAATTCAAAATGTTTATAAAAAAAATAACATATTTCGGATTACTATATATAAAAAAAAATTAGGGTTATGTTTCGATATCTACAAAATGCAATGGTTTCACTTGATGTCAAGAAACAAATAATTTTGAATTGAAATGAGAAATATTCTTTGCTATGAATAATATAATTTAAACAGCATATAGAATTAAATATTTCATTGAAAAATTTAATCAATAATTAAAAAAAGAACACATTTAAAAAGCTCCATTTGAAGCAAATACAATTACTGTATATGAAAAAAATTAGAGTTTTTTTGTTTTTTGATACCTCTAAAACACTCATTAGAAAAGAAAAAAGTTGATGAAGGAATTTTACTATAAATGGTTTCCTGATCCATATTTTTCCCAAGCATTTATCATTGGTGAAACATTTTGTAAAACTAAATTTTTATGATACATTATATTTTACGGTGTAACCCTGATATGAGACCCGGATATAAGAGAAACCCGGATATAAGATAGATTTTCTCTGGTCCCAAATTAGAGCCATACTTACCTAAACAAAATAGACCAAACCCGGATTTAAGAGAAACCCGGATATAAGAGACTTCTTCTCCGGTCCCGACAACTCTCTTATATCCGGGTTACACTGCGTTATGTTTTATTAGCCAGTCCAAATGTATATAAAAAATAATAAAAACATTTCATTAATAATTAAAGAAGATGGGCAATCAATTAGACTACATTATTGCCCTGATGTAATTTAGAAAATTATTTCATAATCTAAGCTTTGGAAATAACTTCATATAAACTTTTTTATGAACTAATTTCTAGCGACCATCTCCTACAAAATGTTACTAAGATTTTAAAACCAAAATACTTGTTACTTTAATTGAACACAACCAAAACACAACTAATGAAAAAAAAATTGGTTAGTGAAGCAATTTTACTATGAGTGGTGATTAATCTTTCCTAAAGCAGAACTTTCCCCAATTTTTTGCATGAGTGACAAATTTTTTTAAAATTAAACTTTTTATGACACTTTACATTTGTCAAGCAAGCCAAATAAAACAGAACTCAAAATGTGTACAAAAAGAAAAAAATCAATGAAAACTTTAATTAATAATCAAAGAATGAATATTACAAGTGACCTATTAAAGTGTTTTGAGATACCAGATTGGAAAGTTCTTGTTTTAGGATTTAATTTCCACTATTTATATAATTTACACCATTTATTCTTACTTAAATATTTTCAAACTGAAATAATTGTTACCTTAATTAAATACCTCCAAAATACACCTGCCAAGTAAAAAAACAAAAAAAATGTTTAAAGCAATTTTATCAGGGGCAGATGATTAATGTTCCTCAGACAGTACTTTTTAAAAATGTTATTACCATTAACTGCAGAATAGTGATTTACCCCATGGCTGGGAGTGGAATTTTTTTTTTGTGGTGGTGGGGGGTATAATTAATATTATGGAAATGATCATGGAACTTAATTATGCTGTTAAAGGAGTTAATAATTAAAGAATGAATATTATCAATGACCTATTAAAGAATTTCTACGCACCAGTTCAGAAAGTTCTGATTTGGGATTTAATTTCCTATGTAATATAATTTTCAACACTTAATAAAAAAATTATTCAAATATTTTAAACTTTTTGCTATGAATAAGGATTTAGCTTAAACCAGAACTTTCCCAAATTTTCTGTATTGGTAGCACTTTTTTTTATGATACTTTTTTGTCAACCAAGTGAAATAATGTAGAGCTCATTTTGAGCCTCTCTAAAAAAATGAAAAAAATTCAATGAAAAATTTGATTAATAATTAAAGAATGAATATTATAAGTAACCTATTAAAGTGTTTTGAGATACCAGTTTAGAAAGTTCTGGTTTTAGGATTTAATTTACCCTATTTATATAATTTACACCATTTACCAAAAATTGTTACTTAAATATTTTCAAACTGAAATAATTGTTACTTTTATTGTTGTGTCCATAAAAATGCATAAATGAAAAATGAATTATACTGTCACTTTGTCATGTCAATAAAAAAGTAAATAAATAAAAATTAATTATAGTGTCAAAAATAATTATAATAAAATAAACCAATGAGAATCGACTCCACTTTTCTATATGCATAAACATGTGACATTCTCACTATTGGACAGGTAATCAAAATATGCATTAATGAAAATTTCAGCTCCTTTTTTAGGCCATAATAGTAACATTTATCTCTTAGGACTCAACAAAAATTTGAGGTAAGAAAACACCAGACACGTCTTGTATTTTCCAACTAAATTATCTGGACACTCATTACACACATCTATAAAAAAAAAAAAAACATATGGGAAAGACTGTATACACTTTGCTTATTCTTTATCTTATCTTTCTGTAAGATTCTAATCCATTTTTGATCTACATTTGATCCCAAACTCACAATTTTACTCAGTGTTACTGTCTTTCATACTCCAACACCACATGCTTCAATAAAGACATTATTAATAATTAAAGAATAATTAATAATTAAAAATCTAATAAAAAAAATATGAAGGTAAATCCTAGTGAAAAATTAATAATAATGGCTGACAATGCTTCATCTAATAAAAAATCAGGATGAAAGGAAATCCTAATGAAAAATTAATAATAATGGCTGACAATGCTTCATTTAATAAAGTTAAGTTAACTGGACACCCACCAAAAACATATATAGGAAAAAAAAAATTGAAGAAGCAATTTGAAGCAATGATGAAGCTATTTTCTTATCACTTTGGATTAATGTTCCTGTTTTGTGATTTTTTCTATTTTGGCCCACAGTTTTTGCAACTAAAGGGAAATAAAATAATTATATTGCTTCTAAATAAATACTAGGATATTTTACTTTACTCTCAATCAATTTATTTATTAATTTAAGAAAAAATTACTAATTTTAATAAATGTTTAAAAGAAAAACGACGTTTCAGTCTAATAAACCATCTTCAGGACATATTCATAAAATATAATTAACATTATCAATTCAACATGACAAAGACGATGGACATCAAATTTTAGGAATACGTTTTCACAGCGTAGCCCACGTGATGACAACGTGACCATGTTTAAACGGGACGCTGATCTTATAAAACTTTCAGTTATCTGTTTGGATAAGTCTTGTTCTTATGTCTATTGTCTTTGTCATGTTGAATTGATAATGTTAATTATATTTTATGAATATGTCCTGAAAATGGTTTATTAGACTGAAACATCCGATGTTGACATTATATTAACATTAAAACAGTATAATTGCATAATAGGATTTTTGTTTGCTTTTTTCCGTATATTTTTCTTCATACTGTTGGATCTATATCCATATATTTGCTTACAAACATGTTTGTATATAATATTTTGTATGACATAGCGCTATATAAAAATCTTTTTGAGAATCATGCATGTTTGTTTTTCCTTTTTTTAGTTCTTCTGTTCCATCTGTGTATTAAGGTGTTACTATATCATGGATATAATAATGCCTAAAATGGGGAAATGTCACTGAAAATATTCATTCTTGCCTAGCACAGGCATTACATAGCTTATGCATCTGGTATTCTCCAGTGGTCACCCATCTGAGTTCTAGCTAGGTTAAATGTTGCTTAACCTTGTCATCAGACGAGAAACTGTGTTTGAATATGATGAGGCCATAAGCTTAGAAAGCCAACCAGATTTTGAGTTACTTTGTGAATTTCCTCAATGAAATATTTCTCATGACAGTTAAAACAGGAAAGAAACAAGAAGCTCAGATTACATGGCTCATATCAAGAAAACATCCAGAAGAAATATGATACCCCAAGAGTTTAACATAAATGTGCAGGAGTTACAGAATGACAGAAGTAGGAACGACATTGAAGAATTATATTACGATGTTTGTATTTCCTTCAATTTTCCCTCATAACATTATTTAGGGAAATAAAGAAAAAGAAACTAAAAAGTGAAAAGAAACTAAAAAGATGGAGAACCTAAGGTTTGGTTGGTTTTGTTGATCTTGTTTAGTGGCATATCAACACCTATATGGGTTATTTAATACTGAAATCTAAATATTTTGAACACAGTTTTATGGCATCAATGAAATATATTTTGAATGCAATTGCATGACTTCAACTATAGATAAAATGTATTGTAAATAATTTTACTATAAAAAGGCATTGTTAGTAATTTTTTATATAATAATGTATTGCTGGTATTTTTATTATGAAAATGTATTTTTATAGTTTAGTGTTTTGTTTTTGCTTGGAGGTTCCTTATTTGCCCATAGCTGAGACCCTAACAGGTTCTGCCACCCTAGGTCAGAGTGGGCCTAGGAACAACAGCAATTAAGAGATGGTTCCATACTCCTCAAAACCTTCAGTCCCCCAATCAAAGGCCTTGCTGCTAAATGTAGTTTATTGTTGACTAAGGACATAGAGTAAATCAAAGATGAATTATATATATATATATATATATATATATATATATATATATATATATATATATATATATATATATGTGTTTGTGTGTGTGTGTGTGTATAAATGGTCCAGGTTCGATTCTTGGTAGTGGATGCATGCTGCTGATGAGTCCCAAATAGGAAAAAATGTTGAAGATTATTCTAGGCTCAATGAATTACAATATATATATATATATATATATATATATATATATATATGTCAAATCTGTAAGTGGTAAGGAAAATCCAAATAGGCCATTTTGATATAAAATATTAAAAAGATAGATCCATGAAGAGAGCTCAATTGTATCAAAATAGAGAGCAAGATGATAGACATGAAAGGGAAACCTCAATATATCATTAAAAGCTCTTTAATGATGTATTAAGCTTTATTTCGCTCACTGGGGTAGACTGCTCTAGTTCCATGTGCAATGTTTAATGGATGTCAGTTATCAGTTATCTCCTGTTACTTTTCCCTCTGAAGTTCTCCACTGCCTTAACCGAATATTGGACTCACACTCTTTGGGTCCACTGTGCCATGTGTCCTTGAGGACATCTGGGTATGAATTTCTGGATATTATAAACCTAATGTCTTCAGCAACCATTTTTACCAGTGCTCATATTGCAATTTTTGCTGTTATCATATTATGTTTTTATCAGAGTTCATATTGCAACTTTTGTTGTTATTATTGCTTTTCCCTGGCACTCCTTATTACTGGTTCCCATATTGTATTCATTTCTATGCTTGGTCGGCTCAGGAGATTTTTGTGGCCTAGCACATGTGCTGATTCCTTAAGTTTACAAATTTTCCAATGGTGTTCTTTGTCTATGATTGCAACCTTATCCCACAGAGGGCAGTGATCTCCCTTCTCTCTACATATGTGGTCAGCCACGCCTGATTTTTCCACTTCCCCTCGTGTTACAGCTTTCTGGTGTTCTTGAAGCCTTACCTGTCTCCTCTTTATATTTCTTTCTGCAGCTGCACAGGATAGAATACGCAGAGTCTTTAGTCATGTTCTCCTCTATGAGAGGTCTTACTCGGGAGAGATATCTGTGAAGTGTTGTCAAGCTTTTGAAGGTTGTCCTGATGTTATATGGACCGCAGATCCTTTGTATTTTTTTTTGATAACCCCTTCACATAAGGCAAGAAATAAATTATGTAATGTTAATGAAAATTCATTAAAATTAAGTATGCCACGTATGCAAAACAAATAATGTAACGAGGATTTTTTAATCGCTGTTACATGATGATTCTTTCTCTTCTAATGTCATTCTCAACTTTTTCCACATTTCATTTTGCTTTTGTTCTTGAAATTTTTTAAACAAAAACACTTTTTAACTCTGTCTGCATTATTGTAATTGTCATAGCTGAATGCTGGCTTTCTTTCCATAAAACTGACAACCTTTTCAATAGCTTTTTCAGTTTCAGTCCAGGTTTCATCAAAATCATATTTTTTATTTCCTTGTTCATTGTAACAATGTGAACGCTGGAGAATAGTTTCTTTGGAAGATTTTATATCATACAATGTTGACTTTCCTATGTTGAACTCAGCCATTAGTTACAATGAACTTTCACCAGCGTCTAGTCTGTTTAAAATTTCCCCTTTTTGTGATAACTTCAAAGTTGTTCTTTTCCTTTTATTCCCATCATCTTTTGCATGAATACAAGCCATTAGGGTGAAATAAGCAGAAGCAATTATCCAAAGTAAATTTCCGGAAAAACAGAAATTTCAAATCAGTTACATATCACCCAAATAGTTCAAATATACACATCAAAATCATGACCGGATATGAGGGATTCTGGATATGAGGGATTCCAGATATGAGGGATTATACTGTATATGTATATATATGAGGTGTAACAGCAAAATTGTTCAATTGTTAGATTAACCTCTGAACCATTGTATCTTAGAAATGATTAAAGATATCTTACTGGAATTCTGGGGATTTTATAACACTATTGGCCTCTGGTTTGAACAATAAGAATGTATAATTACTCTCCAAGCTTAACAGAAGGATCGTGATGAAATTGATCATAAACAAAAATCACATGTTCATCATTAATTAATCATAGCTAAGGATTGGAAGCTCATGAAGGATTGAAATAAAGTTCAAATATATATATATATATATATATATATATATATATATATATATATTATTATTATTATTATTATTATTATTCCAGGATCATTTTCGTACTTATTCAAGATGATTTTTGCCCTCTTTAACTTTCTGTTCTAGCGTAACAAGGTGCCTCAGGTTTCATGTATGATTTCATTTTCAAGACTTTTTTCACTTCTCTTTGGATTGTCATTGCTAAAACTTCTCTCTTACATGCCAAACATCTTATGAATTGGGTTGAATCTTTTCTAATTGACCTCTTTAGCTCTAAGTTGAAATGATGATCCCTCTTCCTGTTGTGACTTCCTGATCCAGTTTTCCTCTACTGTTCACTCTTTTTTAAACTTATTCTCTTGATGGTTCTTGAATGGACTTTGAAGATGGAAGCCAGAGTATGAATGATCTTTTTCCTCTCACCATTGCTCAGTTGGGAAGATATAATGGGGCTAACACAAAATGATTTTAACCTGTTCTCTTTCTAGCTGAATAACTGAAAGGATTTTCAGTGATTCTTACGAAAAATAGCAAACATTTTGTGGGATGGACAATTATGCTGTTACATGATTTGGACAATTTTGCTATTACACCCAGTATATATATATATATATATATATATATATATATATATATATATATATATATACATAAATACAAATATAGGTAACTATACTCGTTTCGAAAAACCCTTGAATACTTGATTTGCCAATAATCAAATCAATCTCGAGGGAAAAAAAGGTTTACAAAAAAAAAGACCTAGAAACATGAAAGTCTGTCGAAAAAAAATCGCACAGATACAGGTTTGAAGCCCAAAGAAAAAACCCTGATACGAGTAAACAACTAACTAACAAAAGAGCTCAATACAACCGTAGAGCAGACCTAGATATATATATATATATATATATATATATATATATATATATATATATATATATATATATTAAAGATGACTGACAGGATATTGCATTTTAGCTTTTTATTTAATTTTTTCGTGTACATATAAGTTTTTTATTTTCAGGACATGAGGTGAGTAAAAGAAATTCTCTGAGTGTTCTATATGTCCAAGCACTTTTGGCTATTCTTTTAGCCATTACCAAGGATTATTTTTTTTTAAATTTTAACTGAATTTGTAGATTTTTATGTATTTATCTAGAATTATGAGGATGTTCTTTGTTTTCCAAATGCATGCATACTCAAGCATACACATACGCACGCGCGCACACACACACGTGCACACACAAACTGAAAGAAGGAAAAAATCAACCTTACATCAATTAAAAAGTGCATAAATTATTTTTTAACTTAATATAAAAAAATAACAAAAACAAGAAAATAGACACTCAATTGCTGGTATCTTCTAAGGAGTGGATGGAGCGATAACTGGACGGTTCATCTATGAAATGCTGGAGTCAGGGTGCTGAATATAACATAAGTCAGCTAAGTAACAAGTTTCATAATTGTATTAATCTTATATATATATATACAAATGAGAGCTTAAACTTCTATTTAGCATAGATCTGACATTTAATTGGTTGATCAAGATAAACCCACAAGTCTATTCTTAATTCTGACCATGTGTTTTTTACCCTCCCCCTTTATCTTTCAGAAAAGAGGTAACATTTTGTTTTTGAAATTTTTTAAAAAATTATTTAATCAACAGTCAATTACCATTTGGCTGAAGAGGTACAATGTAGTACTGAAACATGAAAGCTATTTTGTAGCGATTTCAAAATTTTTTTATTATAATATCTAAAATAAAATAATAAATATATATATATATAGGAAAATGAAATAACTAAATATAAACAACTGTATATGTGCATACTGGCTTGTATACACAGGTAAGTAAATAAATAATTACCAAATTTTGTCAAGAGGTGTAAACATAATAGTGCTCAATGGGATTAGACAGAGACAGGAAATATATATTAATAAATATACATATACTTACGTTTGGTGTGTGACTTAAGTTTTTTGGTCACCCAAATCATCAGGCACAAGATATAGCTTATTGTTTTTAAAAACAAAATAAATATACATATACCTATGTTTGGTGTGCAATTTACATTCCATTAGTCACCCAATATATATAGCAGTGTCAAAGATAGTATGAGACCAAAAATGATGATAGTGGGATACTGAGAGCCGAGGAAAGACATTCAATGCAAGCAGTCTTTGCAATAAAGTTATTGATATTAAAGATAGAACATTAATAAAAATTAATATCAGTAAAAGGTAACATCAATCAGCAAAGCAACAAAGTTTTACATATATGAATTATATATATATATATAATAACACATTTCTCATAGCATTTTTCGGGTTACAACCTTGTTTTCATTGTCCACTTATTACTGAGAGTAAAAACAAGAACACAATCTATTTCATACCAGGTTCGGGGTTTTTGTGTATTATTTGAATTGTTCGTGAAGATGAATTTCTCGCCATTTAAATCATTAACCTTTGTATTTGTTTTATGTATGAATAATTCATGAATTTGTAAATTAATTGCACCTTTATTGAAATTAAAATAACTGATCCAAGTGCAGCTTTCAGATAATAAGTGCGACATTACTGTAATTATTGAACAATTAGTTCATGCCACTTTGACGGAAAATCTACCAGTAAAAAAGAATTCTCTTATCACTACATTACATTTGTACATAAACGCAGAACCTTAAAATTTAAATTCAAACTCAGCGTTGCAACTGCACGTTCCAAAACAATAACACATTTCTCATAGCATTTTTCGGATTACAACCTTGTTTTCATTGTCCACTTATTACTGAGAGTAAAAACAAGAACAAAATCTATTTCATACCTGAGGATGTCTGTAGGAACAGACGAAAGCTTGTAAAATAAAAAGACCTAATGCAACTGAAATTTATAAAACAGGATCTTTTCATTCATAAACAGGTTCGGGGTTTTTGCGTATTATTCGAATTGTTCGCGAAGATGGATTTCTCGCCATTTAAATCATTAACCTTTGTATTTGTTTTATGTATGAATAATTCATGAATTTGTATATATATATATATATATATATATATATATATATATATATATATATATATATATATATATATTCACTTCTGTAAAGACAATATAAATGAAAGACAAAAGAAACATTATTAAAACTTTTTACAAAGTTACCTTTAAGAATATTTTAGACGATTCTCAAGTTTAAAATTTGAAATCTTAACATTATTTTCCTCCACGTCTTCAGTGTATAAATATAAGTTATGAAATAAAATCTCTAGATTTACCTTGAACAATTTTCTTCATTATATTCCCAATTATTCAAGAGGTTCAGTCAGTATGTGCCATGCATAATACACGTTTAGGCAATCATGTATCTTTTGATATATGACTGACTAGGCAGATTTTTTCCCGCTTGGGGGGGAGAAGACAAGGATTCATACCTTTCTCAAGGGTATTACCATGTAAGTGAGTGTAATGGATCAGACTGGAATTCAAACACAGCTATCCGATTTCTTAGAAATAATTTTTGATCCAAATGCAGTTATTTGTAATAGAGTTTTATAGTATTGTTTGTTAACTTTTTAATCATTACTTATTATTGGTTATTCTAATTATTTGTTGTTGATTGTTATTATTATATGTTTATGCAACTATTCATAGATGAATTTGTTTATTATTTACTTTATTTGTTTTTTTTATTTTGGTTTATTTATTTTATTTCTTGAAAAATACTCTTTTCTCAAGACAACATGACCATAAAAAATGTTTAATTAAAATAAAACATTAAAATCCCCAAAATAAATAAATATATAAATAATTTATCAAAATAATTAATAATTACATTAATATATAAAATAAAACTTGGACAAATTGAAAAGAATATGGAGGAGCAAAATCAGGTTTCAAACAGAGTACAGACTGTACAAATCACTGGTAGTCTCCATTCTCCTATATGGATATGAAACATGGACATTGTTGGCAGATACAGACAGAAAGATCCAAGTGTTTGAGAACAAATGCATGAGCAAACTTCTTGGCATTTTCTATCAGTAACAAAAAGCCAATGAGTTTATGCCGAAAGGGGTTGAAAGTTTTGTGGGACACCAGGAACCTCTTCTCGCCACTGTCAAATGGATAAAAACGGTGTGGTTTTGGATATATTACAAGGCATGACAGCCTGTGCAAGACTATCATGCAAGGTGGACGTAGGAGAGGACGCCAACGTAAAAGCTGGTTGGACAATATCAAACAATGGACAAGTATGACTGTACCAGAATTGCTCATGACAACCATTGATAGACCATTATAGAAAAAGAGTTAGTGTGACTTCTACATTCAGATCCGCCCTATGATTATAAAAGTCAAGGGGATGATGATGACAATGATGACGATGATGTTGATGATGATGATGTTGTTGCTGTTGATGATGACGATGATGATGATAAAATAAATAAATATTCTCTTTGCTTTGAACATTGTTGTATGTAAACCACTTTTCATCAATTGTTATGATATAGTTAAGAAGAAATACTTTATAGGTGATGTGATCTCATAAAAAGTGGACAAGAAACTAGTCTAAAAATATGAATATAGATTTTTCACATTAACTATGAAACATTTTTGACAATTCTCCGATAGTTCTTAATATACAATATCAGAAATAAACAATTCTTAAAGTAAAAGCTACACATTTCCCAAGTAAAGAGCCTTGTTGGTGAAATCTAATTCTGTTCCCAACAGAAATAAATATAACCTGACTCATTAGGGTGTGGAAGTTAAAGCTGGAGTCTCCTCAAGTCACTGTCTTCTTACTAACAACAAAAATAGATTTTACTTACCCTGAGTTCTCTTTCTCTCACTCTTTCTATTTGACGAGTCACTTCAGAACTTGGACAATCATGCCTCTCCATGCCTTCCTGTCTTTTGTTGCTCTCGGCAATACTTTCTTCTTTATGACCTCACTCTCTCTTCGTAATAGCTGTTTCTGAGTTCATTTATGTAAACCTGTCAAGCTGGTTCTCACACTTTTTTCCCTGCCAAAACCAACCAGGATGTGGGCGATCATGGCTCTCCACAACTTCCCTTCTTTTGTTCTTCTCAGCCAAACTTTCTCTTTTATGCTACCACTATTTTTTGTGATGTCTGTCCCCCTCAATATCTTTCTATATTTCTGAGATGAGGTATTGTAATTATTTACATTATTTACATTGTTTGGACTGTTGTCCTCAAGGAGACATGGCTCAGTGGATAAAAGTGTTGACCCAAAGAGTTCTGAGTTCAATACCTGGCTATTGCAGTGGTGAACAAGAACTTGGAGAGTTGAGTTAAAGAGAGATAACTGAGACATCCAGAAGAGGCATGGCACGTGGAACTAGAACAATCTACCCTGATGGACAAAATAAAAGGTTCAGTTTGTTTTTCCAAGCACCTGAAGAAGGCCGGAATGTACAACAGCCAAAACGTTGTGAATATGGCAATAAAGATGAAGACAACAGTCCAAACAATGTAAATAATTACGTAAATAGTCTGTTACCTTATTCATTTGCACACATTTGTTAAGTAGGTTCTCTTTCTGCCACCCTATATGCTGAGTCACTTTAAGATGTGGACAATCATGGCTCTCCACAGCTTTTATTGCATTCAGTAATACTTTCTCCTTTATGAATCCATTTTCTCTTTGCATAAAATTATCACTTCCTGTTTTTTATATATATATTTTGATAATATTGTGCTATTAAATATATATGGAATCAAAAAGAAAAGTAAAAAAAAATGATATACCTACCATAGTTAAATGGGAAATTATAAATAAAAGTACCCCCATATAATATTACCAAAAGTAACTGTAGACTGTGTTTACAAGAAAAATTATCAATATTAACTTTTAATAATCAAATTAAATGATTAAATAAGACTGAAATAATGGGTCAATGCCAAGATATTAACAAATATTTACTTTGTTACTTTAATAATATAACATAATAAATCAATTAAAATATTAATTAAAAACATTAACTGATAATACAAATACAACATAAAATATTATAATTTAATTAATAATATAACATAACAACTTCTATATAAACCATAAAAAATTAATTTAATTTCAAAGAAAAATTTTATTTCAAAGAAAAAATTTACAACTGGAAGAAAAATCTACAACTGTAAAAATGAAAGATGTAAAATTTTGTTAATGTGCATGTGTAAAAGAACGTTAAATTCATGAATACACATGTTTACAAAAATGGAGTAAAAAAGTGGATTGAAAAAGTTTGAATTTCTGCTTTTAAACTACAAATTTCCCATGATTTGTCTTGAACACTCATATCTGCTCAAAGTATATCTTAACGTAAACAAATGATGTCATAGATTATGAAATGGATTAAGTCTTACAATTACTTTAATATATTTTCTGTTTGTATGTTAAGTTTATAGATACAAATATTTAAGTAAATGCTCTGTTTATAATAAACAGTATTAACAATTGGCCTGAATGTCTGAGAAATTTCATAGAAAACATCTGTCCTCCAACAGGAATAGAACCTGTATCCTACACAGAACCGTCATATGGCCCTACATGCTATACCATTTAGCTACAGAGGAAGCATCTGGTTAGCATTAATCAATTTAAAATCAGTAATTTTACTTTGCTCACCATAGGCTTCCTCTGTAGCTAAATGGTATAGCACGTCAGGTTATATAACGGTTCCATTTAGGATACAGGAACAATTCCTGTTGGAGGAGACATATTTTCCATGAAATTTCTCAGATATTCAGACTGGTAAATGTTAACAATGTTTATTATAATCAGAGCATTTACTTCAATATTTGTATCGATAAAAATAATATAAACAATATATATATATATATATTCAGAAATTTCTGAATATATATATATATATATATATATTCAGAAATGTTATTTTTATGTATGCATATATATATATATATATATATATATATATATATATATATATATATATATATTAATAGAATAAGATAATTTATCTAACTTATATATGTCGTCTGAAGTTATTTGAAGACACATTGAAGGCCATAAGCAAAATAATTCCACATCTTGCAAACACCTAAAATTTATTGAAACAAAATTTGGTACACAGGTGCAGTAAAGGTCATATTACATATTTATTCAATCTTGCCATAATGATGGCTTCAGTCAGAATTGTTGACATGCACACATCATATTATCGTTATTAATATTGGACCTTACTCAAGTAATGGCGTCTTTCAGGAAATTGTTTTTATTGAGGGAATAGTAATTAGTCTCCTGTTCAACAATACCCTCACATGTCATAGTCAAATGGATTTAGGTCTGGTAAGTTAGTTGGCCTCATTTTTGGTAAAAAGTGGTTGTGGAGATTGGCTGCCATCCAATATTTTTGTCAACACAGCTTTTTG